>VDFB02235886.1:0-115879 GCA_007258455.2 Sequoia sempervirens
TGAACATTCTCCATGAAAGCTTGGCTCCAAGTGCATAATTCTGAAGCTAAACATCTTTGATATTAGCACCCCCTACTCCTTACTTTTCTTGATCATTTCCCACAACATTAGTGGTATCCATTTTATTTCCTTTGAACCTTCCCATAGAAATTATTTTTACACACCTATCAAGGCAACAACTACTCTATTTGGTAACTCAATGGACAACAACATATATACTAGAATGGTAGAAATTACTACCTTCGACGTGGTTATCCGCCCCACTAGTGAGAGCCATTTTTTATTCCAATGCTTAGTTTTTGTTCTATATTTTGTCAAACTAAAAGAGGGGTAAAAATTTATTCAAACCAAAATAAATCAGTATAAAGCAAGGGCATTACACACCCCTATCAATCTCAACTAAGTGGTCCAACTTTTGTGACAAATTCAGGGGTAACTGACCCCTATCCACAATGTTCCAATTTTGTAGATGATGGAAGCCCCTTTGGCCAAACAATCTACAACCCCATTCCATTCCCTAGGAATGTGACAGAAAGTAACAGATTTCAGCAAAGCCATCACCACCTGAGATTAGATTCACAAATGTTTTGTCTCCACCCAAGAGCCCAACCACACTCCATAGCATATAAAATGGCAAGAGCCTCCATCACATTGTTACTATGCAGACCCTTATAAACAGAAAAGATAAACTCAACATTCCTAGAACTATTCTTCCCAACACCCCCAATACCTGTTGGAAATAGGATGCCATTTAATTGCAATCCTAAACATTATTTATTTCATGTCTCCTAAGTCCTTGGAAAGTGTTCTCAAACACTAGGATTAGAGAGAGATTACTTTTGGATGAAATAATCATGTGAATTGACATTTGTAAATAATTCTAAATAATAGGAGCATGTGAGGGCATCCAAGATGAGTTCCTAAATAATAGGAGCACATGGGGCACCCACATGGAAGGTGGAACTCACCTTGAGTTAAGTTAATTGTTTGGAGTAAAAGATAACACTTTTGAATGCATGTAAAGATCCTAGGAGTTAGGGTTTGATGTTTACATGCATGAAGTTTAGTTTAGATTAGTTTAGTTCAATTCAAAATCAATTTAGTTCAGTTCAGTTTAGTTATGGTTCAGTTATCTTCAGTTAGTTTTAGTTGAATGCTAGTTGACTTCAGTTAACTTGGAATGCATGACTAATGACTTAAGTTGCATGACAGATAATAGGTGACTTCCTTCAGTTAATAGGGGATGACCATTCTTGCATGAATGGTTTTGAGAAATGTTTCAGTTAACAAGAAATAACTTGGACCCAACTTGGGCGCCCAAGTTGGCTTCTTGGAATTAACTCCTTTCCATGGTAAGATATTTCAGAAGGCTAAGTTAAGTGGGACCAATCTTGGGCCCCTACTTTGAGGATGAAGCCTTGAAGATATTTACAGAATAAAAGTTGAGTTTGCACTTCAGTTTGGGATGCCCAAATGCATGAAGATGAGGATTTTACATTGTTCTTCACGGTTAAACTCTACTTGGAAGAGATAGGCATACCTTTTAGGGATAGGGCTTGAGCATTGTAATTGTAACTCAATTGGAGTTTACAAAGTTGATTAAAGCCTATTTATCTCAAGCAAGTTGAAGAGAGTTTGTATCAATTTTATTGCAAGTTGTGAAGAAGTTTTGGTGAAGGCAAAAGAAGCATTCTCAAGCAAGAATTGGAGCTATTGTAATCTACTTCAGAAATTCAATAATATATTAATTCTTGGTGGATTTTTTTCCCAAAAGGGTTTCTCCACAATACATGCTTTTGTAATCTTTCTAATATCCTATCTAATTCTTCTATCAACTTTTGTCTTCATTCTACAAAAGATAAAATGAATCAATCAGATTAATTACCCACAAAGAATACATATTTAGATCAGCAATCATAAAGTTTTACAAAGTATTAATCTACATAAACACCTCAATTTTCAACATTTGGTATCAGAGTTGAGGTTGGGTAGAGTTTGGGATGCCTTTCTCTTAAAAGATTGGAGGTTTTTTGGCTGTAGTGGGAGATTTTACTATTTTTGTTATTGCTGATTTTGGAAAATAAGTTTGTTATAATGTGTCATTGAGAGCTTGGATTCACAATTTTGGTGTCATCTTATGATGAAAATGTGGTTTTGATTATGTGCATCATGATGCCATGGGATTCTTAGTATCACGGTTCAGTGGGAGCATTTGGCAATGAAGTGGATTCTTGGTTGTAGGATGGTTTTGTTATTATGTCATGTTATACTCTTGATTAGCGGTTTAGAGTTGTGGCATGGTACATGTTATGATAATTTTGATCATGAGGAAATGTCTAAAATTCTATATGTTTTTGACAGTGATGGTTTAATGTTTATCTTGTTGCCATGTATAGCTCGCTATCACAGTTCAATGGGAGCTTTGGTAGGATATAGTGATCTTCATGACGAGGATGGTTGTCACGATGCCATGTGTGTCTCGATACCACGGTTCAGTGGGAGTTGTTGGAAGTGACATGGATGCATCATTGGTAAGGTTATTCTCATGTGATTGGGGATATGGTTTTTTCTTGGTTTAGAGTGGTTGCCATTATGTCATGGTTTACTCTTGTTGCATTTAGAGTTTGCATGGTTCTCTTGAGACTAGAATTTTTAAGTGTGTTATGGTGCATGTGATCTCCTAGGAGGAGATAGTTAGATCATGTATGTCATGTTTATGTTCAAGATTGGAGCTTTGAGATTGATCTTGTGTAGTTCTCTTAAGTATTGGGTACATTAATCATTTGCTTGATTACTTCATGATAGTGCTATGTTGGATTTGGAGTTTGGCATGGATTGGTTGTTTACAGGTCCTCATGGATACTTGGAGAAATAGGTGAGGCTTGAGTTCTCTAATGGTAAGAGATATGTATTGGAATAGTTACTAGTAAGAAAAGCTATTTTCAACAGAAAAGACTGAGGAGCCTACAACTTGGTTGAACGTGAGTTCAACACACTCGGTGGTTTCACATGCCTCCAAAGAGGTAGTTTGGATACAAAGACTTGGGAAAGGTATTGGTTTTAATTGCAAGTAAGTTAAAATTGAATGTGATAGTTAGAGTGCTATGTGTTTAGCCAAAAATCTTATGTATCATGCTCATACTAATCATGTTGATGTTAAGTATCAATTTGTGTGAGAAATGGTTGAGAGTGGGAAGGTATTAATTGAGAAAGTTGAAAATCTAATTAATGTTAAAGATTATCTTATGAAACTAGTTCCTTCATATAAGTTCTCTTGGTTTTAATCGTTTGCTTGAAGTTTCATGATTATGCAGGTTGCATTTGAAGTTGGCATGGATTGATTATTT
Organism: Sequoia sempervirens; assembly: GCA_007258455.2. Taxonomy (NCBI): domain Eukaryota; kingdom Viridiplantae; phylum Streptophyta; class Pinopsida; order Cupressales; family Cupressaceae; genus Sequoia; species Sequoia sempervirens. Next base: position 3,348 of record VDFB02235886.1, read on the forward strand.
GGTGCAGGAAGGCCATTGGCCTTGAGTCATGTACTTGATCTATAATTATTCCTTGTTTAGAATAATTTCAATGTATAATGTCAAGGGGGAGAATGTTGGAAATAGGATGCCATTTAATTGCAATCCTAAACATTATTTATTTCATGTGTCTCCTATGTCCTTGGAAAGTGAACATTCTCAAACACTAGGATTAGAGAGAGATTACTTTTGGATGAAATAATCATGTTAATTGATATTTGTAATTAATTCTAAATAATTGGAGCATGTGATGGCATCCAAGATGAGTTCCTAAATAATAGGAGCACATGGGGCACCCACATGGAAGGTGGAACTCACCTTGAGTTAAGTTAACTATTTGGAGTAAAAGATATGCCGAATGCGTAGCAAGGAGATATCCACACAGAAGAGTTTAGGTTTGATGTTTGCATGCATGAGATAAATCAATTTTAGTTAGTTTAGTTCAGTATGGTTATCTTCAATTAGATTTTAAGTTGGAGATACTGAACTGACTTACCCAGTTAACTTTGAATATGACTAATGACTTGGGTTACGCCTTGACAATAAATGGGTGACTGCCAGTTAGGAGGGATGACCATTCTCTTGCGCAGATAGTGTTACAGCCTCTTCGATTCGCAAAAAAGCCATTTGACTTGCTGGAAACTTCAGTTGGCATTCTTAAAATGCTGTTTCACGCGGTAGATATTTACAGTAGCTAAGTGGGACCTCGCAAGACTTTCACTTTGAGGATGAAGCCTTGAAGATATTTACAGAATAAAATTTGAGTTGGCACTTCAGTTTGGGATGCCCAAATGCATGAAGATGAGGATTTGACATTGTTCTTCATGGTTAAACTCTACTTGGAAGAGATAGGCGTACCTTTTAGGGATAGGGCTTAGAAACTTACATTGTGAGTATGACTAATTGGATTTTGAAGTTCAGTCGAAACACCCTATTTATCTCAAACAGGATGAAGAGAGTTTAATAATGATTTTATTTAGAGATTAAAATTGAAGAAGTTTTGAGCAGAGGCAAAAGGCTATTCTCAAGCGAAGACTGAACTCAAACATAATCTGGTTAAAAGATTGAACTGTGAACCATTGCTTGATTTTTTCCAAAAGAAAGGGTTTCTCCATGGTGCAATACTTTGTCTTAATATTTCCTAGCCTCCACCATGGTAGCTATCCAACTTCTATCTTCATTCTAAAGATAAAGTCAATCAGTTAATCACCCACCAAAAGAATCTACTCTCAAAAGGATATGCATATTTAGATCAGAAATCATAGGCAGTATTATTTACATAAACGCAATTTTGCTTAATCCCGACCAACTCACGAGAAGAACCATCTATGTTGATTTTCAACACTCCCTACAGAGAAGGACACCAATGCCCCTCCCTATTTGTCTTCCGAAAAGGATGTCTACATCTATTTCTCATGATCTGACCAACACTCTCGCAACACCACTCTGAAGAGGAAGATTGAGATGATTGCACCTGAGAGCGTATCTCTGGATCCCTGCCTGACCCGAGTCACACCTTAGCCAAAATGAACCTCCCAGATAGACTTAGGTACTTGCACAAATGTTGGACAACCAACTTCACATCTTGAAAAATCATGTGATTCCTCTCTAGCAGGACAGCACCGGGCTAATGGAGATGAGTTCAAGGTCCTTGGGCTTTGAGAGAAAGAAGTCTTAAAGGGGCTTCCCCCAGGGCAACCTGTTAAAGAGACATGCCAGAAGCAAGCTTTGGTTTACACAACCCACTACATGATTCCAGCTCCCTGGAAGGGACATTTGGAGAGAAAATGAGACACTGCCTCCCTACTATTACAACACAAAGAAACACACACACTTGAGGGACACTAGAACCCTCATGCTTGCAGTTATCCAAGTAGAGAAGTGGTTGGGAGGACAGGGCAGGGATGGGTGGGAGAATCACCTAGCAACTCCTGCACCCAACCCATAGAAATAGAGTACTTACCAGATAAATCATTGTTATTCCAAGCCAAGACATCATGCCCCTCCAAGGTATCACATTCACGTAATGCAAGAATCTGAGCCAGGCCTATCCTCCTCCAACCCTCCTAACAACTAATTTGAGGAGTGCTTCCATCTAAGACTAGTAGCCAGGCCAAGATTCCAAACAGTCTTATAATGCTCAATCATATTCCAACCCGCAGTAGTAAAAAGTTCACATTCTATATTTTGTTATTGTTTCCTCCCACAAATTAGATTTGACATTTCCCTCAGATAGAGGCATCCCAAGGTAATTTTCTTGAAGGTGACCAATTGAGTAGTTGAGAGAATTTACAATCCTCCTCTTTATTGCTTTGGTCATGTTAAAGAAGTATATGTATTATTTTATCATGTTAATCCGTTGTCATGCTTCAAAGAAAAAAAACATTGATTGTTCTTTTAATGACATATGCCTCTCGTGTTTTAGGGTTACCATAAAGTATAAGGTCATCAACAAAAATATGATGTATTATTGTTAAAAAGGTGTGTGCAATCTTAATTCCTTTCTAAATATTTTGTTGCTCTAGTGTAGAGATACACCTAATGAAGGTGTCCACCATTATAACAAATAGAAAAGGAGATAAAAGATCACCCTATCTTAATCCCCTTGCTCCTTCAAAAAATCCACACGAAATTCCATTGATCACAATGGAATATCTTGGAGTGGAAACACAACAATATATCCATTTAAGTCATTTCTCATCAAAACCATATTTTTCCATTACCTTAATTAGAAATCTCCATCTTCCTCTATCATATACTTTGCTTATGTCTAATATCAACAACATTCCTTTAAGGTTGTATTTTTTTAATGAACGGATTACCTCATGGGCGATGATTATTCCATCTGTTATACTTCTGCTAGGTACAAACTTTCTCTATTCATAAGTTATGAGCTTGGTAGTATCTTTTTAAGCCTATTTACCATAACCTTCACAATAATCTTGTAGATGGTATTGTATAATGCAATGGGTCTATAGTCCGAGAAAGATGAACATTCCTTTTTCTTTTGGATGAGGATGACATTTGTGTTATTTATGTCCTTTAACATCTTTTCTTTTCTTGGAATCCTCTACCAAATTACATATTTCATGACCCCTGAAATACCAACAAGTTTAAAATACCAATGCAAGAAAACCATCTAGCATGGGTGCCTTGTCTAGATGGAGTTGGAAGGTATCATTTTTATATTCTTCCGCCATAATTGCAGATACTAAGGACAAATTATCTTCCCTTGAAACCACCTTTGGGATTACATAGATTAAACTACTCTAGATTGATTCTACAAAATCAAATCCACCCATCAGTTCCTTAAAAAAGGTCACTCCAACTTTTTGTATATATGTGATCTCTATTTTTAAGTTTCCCTCACCATCCTTAATCGTTGTTACTCTATTTCGTCCTCTTTTCACTTTGGTAGAATTATGGAAAAACTTTTTATTTAGATCACTTTCACCTTGTTATAAATCTAAAATAGATTGAATAACCAAGATCTTTCTATGATAGACACAAGTTATAAAATTGTAAATAAAATAACACAATTACAAACCTGAGATTCTAAGAGATGTGCAAATGTCAAGACAATAAAATTGCATTAGGAGCTAAAATAAAATATGTAGAATAATGACAACATGAATCAATGTACTTGTATTCCAATGTAAGAGTATGTAAGAATATGAAAATATAAGCTAGGGTAGTGAATTTACATAGAACTAAGGAGATAATGGAGGTGGCAAATCCAACCAATATGAATAAACCACCAAAAGTGGAAAGTGTTCCACCCTTTAAGGATGGGGACAACTCATCACTTATCTCCTAGTTATCAAATAATAAACTCACTTTATTATCCTAAAAAAATTAATAAAAGTGTAGGAAAAACTTATAAGGGAAAATAAATTATCCCGCTAGGAAAATAAAAATCTACACCAACTTTCCCCTTAAGTGCAGCTTAAGAGGATGTACAAGATGATGGGTCTCGACAAATGAAGCCATGTTAGGTACTCATGTACATATAAAAATCCCCCCAAAAGAAGAAGAAATCCTCTCCCACAAAAAGAAAGTGTGCCCCCTCCATAATAGAGAGAAATAAAGTGGAAGAACAAAGAAGCCCCCCCCAAAGAGATCCAATGTAAATACCAAAAACTAGGTGTAGAAGATGGTCCATGATTGTTGAACATTCCTCCCCTTAGGAAGAAACAAAACCAATGATGTATGCAAGTTATCTCCTCACTCTTGAAAGGAATGTGTAGGAAGAATACTCAAGATGTATGAAGTATCTAAACTTAGCTTGTGTCCCTATGTTGATGCTAAAGGCTCCCACAATAAAAATAGGCATTCTAGGCCACACTGTTAAAAATAAAAATTCAGAATCTCCTAAAGAATAATGTAGAACACAATCCAAAGACTCAAGTATCTCCTCAGAAGATGTCTCCTCCAAATATCAATCAAAGTATCCACACTCATGTCAAACTGTGATGAATATCATGTAGAGAATGAAGAGGGTTAGAGTGTTCCCTCACAACAACTAAAGAAGAATCAAATCCATCAAAGAGAAGATGAATATAATTAATAGTGTCTCACAATCCTACAATATGTATCTCCATAAACAAGTCTAAAATACTCGTCAAGAGATTATCCCACAAAACTGAATCAGGAAGACTATGGATGTCTTACATCAAGAAGTCATGGGAAGCTTTTGAAGAAGCAATGTTCAACTCTGTAGTAGCAACAGATGTAAGAAACAAAAATTTGTCTTCAAAGAGAAGATGTATGTCCTCCATAGTGTCATCTAGATCTGATATTAGGGTCTCTACAAACAAAAAAGAGATTATTGGTAGAAACTGGTCCCAATGAAATGAATCTAGAAGACATAAATAATCCTATTGCAATGAATCATTGGAGGCTTTCGAAGAATCGTCTCTAGAATTTGAAGTTGCAACAAGTGATGTTGATGGGGTATCAATGAAGTGATCAAATTGCTTCCAATTTTTTTTCCAAAAATAGGATTAATCATAATAGTGTGGTAGTTTGATGGATTATTGGTGTCACCACTTTTATATAAGCAGATAACAACACTAATTGTCCAACCTTTCGAGAAGCCTTCTTGAATAACCCTATTGAAAATGCACTTGATACAAGGTGCAAAGACCCCAATACCCCACTTTAAATGTTTTGCTTACAACCCATCAATATATTTCGCTTTTCCCCCTGCCAACCTTTTAATACTTGATTAATATCTTTGATGGTGAAAAAATCAAAGGTAGCATTGATTATTGGAGGCCTATGTTTATCTTGTTGACAATTAATTCTTTGATAGAATAATATTTTTTAGATTGTCAAATGCAAAGTTACAAACTAACTAGGTACCATCAAATAAAACTCATTTCATCAATTAAAATATAATAAATTAAATACATGCTTTCTTACTGAGCAGTCCTATGGGGGGCTTGGGCTTCTATTTTCATGGAGCAGGAGGTCCCATGGAAAAAAAAATTGTACTACGGGATTAATTGGAATCTTTTCCAAAAAAAATAGGAGCTCCTACAGTATAGGAATGCATCTTTTAGTTGGTGAAATTGGGGTGGGGCTAGAAATTGCCCCTACAACTTAGGGGTTGTGTATGCCATTTGTCACACATATAAAATAGAAGATTCCCACCAGAAATTTTTAAAAAAGAGGGAAAATGATTATCGTTGTATTTTTCCCAGCATTTTTTATTTCATAGGAATCAATGACACTACAAAGCAGACCATCGACATCTTGCACAGACCAGTAAAGAGCATCGACGAGTTGCAAAGACCAGCAACGAGCATCAACAGATAGGTGCATATTAATTTAAGATAATCTCTTTCTTTTTTTCTATCGCTATAAATATCATTGTTGATTTTTTTAGATTGATTATGTCTAGGAAAATATTATTCTATTTGTTCAAAGGTGGAGAAGTCAGAGGACGAGTGGCACACGGTTCTCTCTCCAAAGCAATTTTGCATTTTGAGACAAAAGGGCACTAAGTAAGTTTTATTTCCGTTTACTCTGCCAACTAATTTTTTCCAATGCCTTCATTTTGTTCAAGTTTATATAATTTTTCCCAATGCTTTTATGTCTGTTGAAATTCTTATATCTTTTCTTAATGCTTTTCATTCTATTGAAGTTCATATACTAGTTAGGCACAATGGCTTTTTTGTTTGGTTCTCAATTCTTATTCCATCTCCTTATATGGTCAAAATCGGAGGCATGTAATCTGATTTGGTGCTCAAAACACGAGCCTTTGTGTTTGGAAAGTTTAAAAATCCAGGGAGCTTTGTCACATCACCATCTTGCATGATACTAATTGGATAGGTCAACAAATGACCTGGTAGATCTCTTTCTATGGTTTCACTGACATATAAATCCCAATATCGATCCCCTATTTTGTTCACTTTCTATATTCATTCTACACTTTGGGAGTACAGAAGGAATTGTCCAAAAGTCTAGTATGTTCATACCAGAGAGACATCCTGAAACCATGGATTTGACCCCTGGTAGGCCCTCGTGTAGCTAGATGATATGGTTGGTAAGCTCCCATTGCTATTTTAGAGTCCCTTCCACCATCCATAGAACACTGGTTGATGTTTTGACACAAGTGGGGAATGTTGGCAAGGGTTGTCAAGTCTGTCTTTACACCTGCTAGTTGCATTTTCTTGAAAGTTTCTCAAGACTTTTCAACAAGTCCATTTTGTCCATATTCTGCAATATTTTCAGTGCATGGGACGAGTTGTCATAGAGGCATTCAGTCAAACACTTGGTGTGCCTTGTCTATGCTTCCATATTTTGCATACACATCTATCATCTGACAAAATTTCTCTATCCTTTATGTTCTAATGAATGTCCATAGGCCATTTAGGCAGGGGCAAAAAGGATCTTGGCAAAGCTAGTCAGTCACGCTATGCTCAATAGGAATTTTATCAAACACTGGTGTGCCTTGTCTATTCCTCCATATTTTGCATAACACATCTAGCATTTGACAAAATTTCTCCATCCTTTATGTTATGATGAATGTCCATAGTCCATTTAGGCAGGGGTAGAGAGGATCCTGGCAAAGTTAATCAGTCACTCTACATTCAATAGGCACATTGACAAGGTTGGGGTAAGTGGGGTTTTGTTGATAAGGTTGGGGGAAATGGGGTTTCTCTTTTTGACACTACAAGAGGAGGGCCTTAGTTTGGTGTAGAAGTGTTACTGATGGGACCTCCCATCGTGCTTGTCATGGGGGACTCAGTTTGGGGTAGAAATGTTACTAATGGGACTTCCCATCGTGTTTGTCATGGGGGATTTGTAGGCCATGATACCAACTCTAGAGTTGTGGGTCTCAGGTTTGGTGGATCACATTTGGGTTTGTCTTGTATAGAGATTTGATGGTAAAGGTTGTTTCTTTGGTGATAAGAGGAATGCCACTCTTGTGGATGTGCATGTATCTTGTAGCCCTCAATTACCCAGTCATATTGATAAAGTGCCAAACACAGGGAAAACGTTAAGAAACCCCCCCCCCTCGGCGAAGGTGTAAAATTCTGACAAATCTTGTATACTTCCCGATAAAAATATTAATTTTAGTGGCAAAAAATTTTGTTTTTCGTGAAAAAAATCTCCATTGGCGAATCTTTTATAATCGCTAGAAGTCTGTGGAAAATCCTGGTGAAATTCAATTTTTTTAAAACCTCTAAAATATTTTCATTGGCAATTAAAATCTATTTTCAAACCAATAAAATATTTCCATTGGCGAATTAAACCTGTTTCCAAACTAGAAAAAATAATTTTGTTGGCGATTAAAACTTTTTCAAACTAAAAAAAAAAATTCATTGGAAAATTAAACCTATTTTCAAATGATTAAAAAAAAACATTGGCGAATTAAACATAATACCAAACTAATAAAAAATGCAGTGGTGAAGTGTTAGTGCAAATCAATATAACCACAACTGTTCAATGAATTGTCGATGGATGGTTGTAGTTGCATTCTGGAAGTAAATCTCTGAAGCAATAGACTTATGAATTGAAAACTCTGGAATAACACTAGAACCGTTAGATTTTTTTTTTTTGGTCGGTAATAGTATTTTGTATTGAATGAAAATAAAGATTGCATCATTTGCCTCATTGTTTACTTTTCATCAACCATCTAAAAATCACCTACAACTATAATAGTTTTTTCAAAAAAGCATCTTAACAAGATTCATAACAGAAAAAGTAACCCTGCCCAACTAAAACCAGTTCCACAATTATATGTAACTACCTTACATATTTCAACAAGATTTTCAATCATTCTTTTACCCTTCCTACTATTCACACTATACAACCATAACAGGGTTCAACCCCCAGCAAGCCAAAAAATTAGTACTAGTCTTGCGTTAATTCTGCAAAAACCCTACAAAAACTACAAATTCAACTAGTGCTACTCGTTTCATAAACAACTTTCCTTGTTTCTTTGCCCTTCATCTTCCGCTTCCTCACATTTTGTCCTTTTGCTTTCATCTTATGCTTCCTTGCATTCTGTCCTTTTGCTTTCATACACTTTGCCTCCACTTTTGCCTATGCTTCCATGCGCTCTGCCTCCGCTTTCTCCTGTGCTTTCAACTATGTTATAATTGCTTCCACCTTCATCAGCTCTATAAAGAGCTTCAATGCTTGCCAGCCTAACCTTGCTTCTTCCCTACATTGATTTTTAATCTCATCCTTCAGCCAATGCATGAAAGGGGTGCATCCTTCTGCCCCTTCTAGTTCCACATTTTCAAAGCCTTTTCGGTAGTCGAAACCTTCACCTAGAACTGCCCATTCAAGTATTGATTCTAATACTTCCAAGAAATCTCTATGCACAATCATCTCCATCACTTCTCTCACTGTGCTTGTCGATTCCCCCAAGTCCAAACCCCATGCTATAATCAAGGAGTATACATCCATGTTAGTCTTGTATCTATGCCTCATATTTCCAAAGGATTTCCCCAAAATCATCCGCACACTTTGTACCAACCTCCCATCAGTGAATAAAAACATCCCCATTAATCTTTGGTCAGAAGCGTCACCATAAAACGGGTTTAATTGCCTCCTTGAATGCAGAGTGAAGTTGGCCTCCATTTGAAAACTGTTGTAGCTACACCGCCGCCACCACCACTCTTTCATACTTTTTGTGTGCCTTCTTCTCCACGCCAAACTCTATTATTAAGTTTGCTAATCGAGGGTCGAGAGTTAATAATTTTCCAAACTCCACACATACCGATATTAATTACCCATTGATCATCCAGTCATGTCCATTGACTCAAATCTTCCCACGATTTTCACTTCATAAATGCACCGTCCTTGCCACCTTTCCTATCTTAATTCACCAAAGTCAAGGTTTTGGTGCTTTTCCTAACCTTAGTTGCAAGTCTTTCTTGGTCATCTTTTTAGTCGGTGGGTCGGAGGTTTTGAAAACTTAAAAACTTCAGACTTTGGTTCTAAGGTTCCAAGTTTCAGCGACCATGCGACATTATGGACCACGATCGTTCAATGAATTTTTGATGGACAGTTGTAGTTGCATTTCATAAGTATATCTCTCAAGCACTAGATTTGTGAATTGAAGCCTTCGTAATTACACTAGAACCGTTAGATGTGGACATGTGGCGAGATCGAGGCTCATCATCGTGGTAATGAACTCGATGGGTTGGATTTTGGCAATGAGCGATAGAAGAACTTAAGTGGCATAAATATGCACGTGCATAAAGTTTGTTTTAAAAGAGGGACCACCTAGGAAGAACGTAGGACCAAGGCTAAAAAACTTAACAACGTTTTACACAAAGGATGTAAAGGCAAATCAATATAACCATGACCATTCGATGAATTTTTGATGGACAACTATAGTTACATTTCGGAAGTAAATCTCTAAAGCAGTAGACTTGTGAATTGAAACCTTTGGAATAACACTAGAATTGTTAGATGTGGACATGTGGCAAGACCAAGGCTCATTTCTCTCTTTTCAATGCCTCAATGTATTACATTTCATTTAATTGAAATTCTCAATCTTTTGACCATCTGAAGTGATTGATTTGACAGCTCATAGCTTTAATGAAACAAGATTTATAATGATTTCATATCGTTTGAGTGGCACTGGTAGTGGTGACTGGAGTCTGGCGATTTTGACAACTTGTTAGATTGAGGTACAGTTTACATGTAGCCAGACGTCAATAAAATTAAACATTTTAATTGTACATGTAAGGCTTAAGATACACAAATCGACTAAGTTGGTCTTTTGGTTTGCGCAAATCAGGCTAGTAGCGACACTGGTGGCCCATAAATAGGGTTAGTGATAGTGGATAGTATCATAAGGGTTTTCATTTTTTTGGGTTAATAAGGATTCAGGAAGAAGATGTTGTGGTATTATTGGGGATACTCTAAATTCTCCTGCCTCCAGTTATGTAGTTACAGAGTAAAAGACCAATTTCCTTCAAGTTCAGAATGGATGGAATTGGAAAGAAGTTGATTTGGTTCACTTGAATTCTTAGACAGGTTTTGAACCAAGATGAGGAGCTCTGATGAACATAAGTGCTATCTCAATGTGTGGAGGTTGCAGACCCTGTACAAGATTAGAGCAATTTTACTACCCCTCATCTTCTGCATGACTCTAGTTCTCAAAGGGGATAAGCACATTTTGTATCTTCATAGCTCCCATTTCCCCAACATTTTTGGCCAGGAAAGTTCCTTGCATTTATTTTCATTGCCACATTTGTACTACGTTCTCACCAGCAGAAGCTTTGGAATCATGCATTTATTTTTAGTGTCACATTTGTATTACGTCAAGTCACCGACAGAACCTTGGAAATTGGAATCAATTTGTAATCCATTGTCATGAGCAATAGCTTGGAATAAATTGTGTCTATGTAAAGTGACTTATGTTATTTATACAAAACAAGAGCTTGCCTGCTCTACAACTACTCATCTTTAAAAAGATATGTAATAATGTGCATTTTAAATCAGTTGTAATAAAACAAATGGTTGTGTTGTGTTAATCTTTTTTATAAATTTGCAGTAAAGAGTTATTTTCTAAGTTCAGTGTCTATGAATCTATTCAAATCAATTTTTTTTTCCTTTAATAAATTAAGTTTATCTATTTATGAAATAATTGCATGTAGATTTAAAAGTAAAACATAACGCAATACAAATGAAAAAAGAAAGTTGCCATCAAATTGACAAAAAACATTATAAACACTAAAAGTTGTCACTCTTGTTAGGGTTTACCGAAATGTTATTGATTTCTAATTTGTTGTTGACCTTCTCCCCCAGTTCTCGGTATCATTATTCATTTTATTAAGTCCTTTGCAACGTTAAGTTACCGGCCCCTTGGCCTTGATGTCAATCCTAGCGCATTAAAGTTTAAAACAACTTTAAAACACATGTTTATTATTTATATCATAATTCATAAATTACTCAATCGTTCGATGAACATTTGATGTATGGTTGTAGTTGCATTTCAGAATGAAATGCAAACTTAAACCTCCGGAATTACCCTTTAACCGTTAGATTTACAATGATCAACGGTTTAGAATTTGCTACCAATGCAGGACTAAATGGCTAGTGAAACAAGATTTGTAATGATTTCATTTTGTTTGAGTGGCTCTAGTGATTTTGACAATTGATAGCTTGTTAGCTTGAGGTACATTTTGCATGTAGCAAGGCTGTCAGATTCCAGACATCAATCAAATTAAACATTTAAATAAATGTAAGGCTTAAGTTACACGAATTGATTAAAATTTAAGTCAATTTTTTTGGTTTGTGTGAATCATGATTATGAACCATGATTATACCTAACCTCACACATGACACATGTGAGGTGTACACAGGGACCAGGCTGGTAGTGGCACTATTGGTCGCACTGTTGGCCCATAAATAAGGATAGTGAGCACAACTGAAAATTCAAAATCATTCATTGAAGGCTAAAGGATTTACTATTGAGTGCAATGTTCGAATTGTCATAAGGGTTTTCATTTTGTAGGGTTAATAAAGATTTAGGAAGAAGATGATGTGGCATTATTGGGGATACTCTAAATTATCCTACCTGCAGTTATGTAGCTATAGAGTAAAAGACCATTTTTCTTCAAGTTCAGAATGGGTGGAATTGGAAAGAAGTTGATTTGGTTCACCTGACTTCTCAGACAGGTCTTGAGCTAGGATGAGGAACTCTGATAGAGATAAGTGCTCTCCTAGTGCATGGAAGTTGCAAGTAGAAGATGGGAGCAGTTTTACAACCCCTATTTTTTGCATGACTCTGATTTTCAAAGGGGAGAAGTACATTTTGTATCTTCACAGCTCCCATTTCCCTAGTTTGATTGGCCCGCCTTTCCCCATGCATTTATTTTCAGACACCATGGCTAATCCCAAAAGTCCCATGCATTTATTTTTAGAGTGCATGGTTGACCCGAGAGGTCCCATTTATTTTCAAAGACACATGTATTACATTTATGTTTTCACCAGCGGTCTAGTAGAAGCTTGGCGCTTGCGCTTACATTTGTATTTGTACTATGTAATAATGTGACATTGTACTTCAGTTGTAATAAAATAAATGGTTGTGCTATTAATTTGACATTGTAAATTTGTAATTCCTTTTATTAAGTCCTTTGCAATGTTAAGTGTTATTGTGCTATTAATGTGACATTGTAATTCATTTTATAAAGGCCTTGATGTCAATACGAGCGCATTAATGGTTAAAAAAATTTAAAACACATGTTTATTATTTATATCATAAATTACTCAACCATTAGATGAACATTTGATGTATGGTTGTAGTTGCATTCTGGAATGAAATGCACGGAGTGCTAGGGTTGCGAACTTAAACCTCTGGAATTACCCTATAATCATTAGATTTACAAAGATCAATGGTTTATAATTTGTTGTCAATGCAAGACTAAATGGCTTGTTTTAATTTTAAATGTTGTCAGCAATAGCCATATAATAATTGTGTACTATGTAGTCTGGAAGCAACATGTAGACGTTTTCACTTTAATGTTTAAAAAAAAGCACTTTTAGTTTATACTTTTAATGTTAAAAAAAAGCACTTTCAGTTTATACTACTAAGTGATTTTATTTTTAAGTGAGAGGGTCAGCACACAGGGAGATTTCAATCTTCAGTTTGCTCATTGCAGCGCACCACCCTATTTTGGGTTTCAGAATTCCACTTCCAATAAAGCCATTCCAATAACCCAGTTTCCACGACTGTCAGCATTAATCTTTTCAAGAATCAAAATTTGGGTAAGTGAAAGAATTCCTGCCGCTACATTTCATCATTTGACATTTCTTAAAATCTTATTTTGTCAAAATTTGAAGTTTGGGTTTAGGGTTAAGAGACTTAAGAATTAATAAAAAATAAGGACTAATAGGGAATTCACAGTTTCACGTTGTATAAGCATGTCTACCAGTAGTACCACTAGAGCAATGTCAGATAAAAAAATACATTATGCAAAATTGCTTAAAACCCCAGGTTTCACTGATGAATACAATGACATTTATGATCCTGAAACCTATGGTAGGTGTACCTAAGAACTTATATTTTCATCTGAGAATAAGGCCTCAAATCAAATGCAAGTTAATAGTATCAGTGCACCGTGGGTAACTGGATTAGGGCGCATGATGTTACATGAGGTTTTCCCTTGCCCAGAATGTATCAAGGTCTGTGCCCAAAATTATGATGATAACAAAAGAGCAATTGTTAATAAAGACATCAAAGAATAATTGTTATCCATTAATGCAGAAGAACTTGGAAAAGTGTTGGGGTTTACAACCGAAGAATTTGGAAATGTCCACATTGACCTAGAAAAGCTTGCTAGTGATTATGAAGCAGTGGATGAAATGGAGAAAAACTCTTTCTTAAATAGAATAGTTCAGGATAGAAACAAATTGAAAGGTGATCATAAGCCTCCTTATGATTTGGGTATTTTTAGACCATGGGTTCAACATGTTGGGTGAAAATTATGTAATCAGCTTTTCGGTAGATTACACAACTAGGACTTTAGCCACAACTATGTGAGATGTGAATCTCTCCTCTCAGAAAGGGGAGGTTCCCTTCTTACTGCTGACAGAAGCGATAGTAAAACAAACAAAGTAATTACAAAATGTACACAATACTTACGAAGTGGGGGGTGTGTTACATTCATCCTTCTCTCTTTTTTCAAAGAAGATGTTTACAATGCTTCACTGTTGGAAGTTCTTAATTCTTAATAACTCTAAACTAACAACGAGCAATAATGCCAATACCTCTATCTTGTCAAAGCAAAGCGTAGAGGTACTAGAAGTGATTAACAGTAAACTAGTAAAATAAAAGGGAAAGCTCACGAAGGCACAAAGTCGTTCCGTAGCTTTATCAATGGTGGATCTATGAAAAGTGTGTTGTTTGTCACGTTAGAAGCACAAAGTCTTCTTAGACACAACAATTCCTTGAACAACATGAACAATTACAAGCGCAAAGTCTTGTAGATCATCCAACCAAAGTATTCAAAAAGCATGAACAATTACAAGCACAAAGTCTTGTAGATCATCCAACCAAAGTATTCAAAAAGCATGAACAACTACAAGCACAAAGTCTTGTAGATTATCCAACCAACGATAAACAAAACACAAATGCAAATCTAAATAATGGATGTAACACAAAGTTTACATAAATTACTTAGAGCCCTTCAAATTCCATAAGCTAATCACCACCAAATAAGATCAATTCGTAAGACTATCGAATCCAACACAAAGTCTGGCTTGCAATCTTTTTTTTATTTGATCGAATTTCATTCACAAAGCATGAACACAAAGTTTCACAATTCTACTTCAAAAAGGGTAGCACTTCATTGCAAAATACTAAAGGATAAAATTTACAATAGAAATCCCTCACATTATATAGAAAGAGGGATGAGCAAAATTAGGAATCTAATTGAGAAAATCAAGGAAAGTTAGGTGAGCAATTTAAGGAGATCTCACCTAACTTTGACCAAAGTCAAAGTGTAATTTGTTTTCAAAATATTACATCTCGAACTTGGTGCAATTACAATTTACAAAAAGACATCTAAGATGTCAGGAAATATTTACAAGATGCATAAAGGGATACACCGAAAATGTCTAACACTGGAGATCAGGAACTTTCTTCATGTTTCCTTGCTTTGGGCATGGAAGTCTTCATATTTTTTCCTAGTCTCCTGCACGAACTTCTCATCCGGACCAACGGTGTAATCCACAATGGTGTGAATTCTCGTGATCGATCTCATGGCAAATGAGTGAACCTTCTTGCACCTGTCAAGATGCATTTTCAGGTTATCCAATGTGAGCCTTGTATCACAAATGACATTCAGTGAGGCTTCTAAAAAGTCTGAACTGTCAATCAACTTCATGATGGCTTCTTTGAAGATCTGAGATATTTATGTGGCCGACAGGAAGATATGATTCTCTTCAAGAAGTTGACCTGGTAACTCCTTGATACCTTTTTCAAGAATAACACAATGTCCTTCGACATCTTCTTGTACTTGGTGGAGATCTTCCGTAAGAGATTGAATTCCTTGAATTCGATGTTTCAAGGATTCTCTTACCTCGATGAACTTTTCTTTGTTAGGAATTACCCTGACTTCCATCAGTTTACTGAGCTTTACCTGCTTCATCTCTGACCATGAAAATAGGCATTTTTCCATATCTCTGCGCTCCTAGGAAAGTACATTTTTTTCTTTATCAAGCTCTGTGATGAGCTTGGCCAATAAGGTAGTTTTCTCATCCGCAATAATTATGATTTGAGATCCGCGTTCTATGATCTTCTCAATGAAATCATACAACACTCTGCCTTTGGAGGTGAACTTCTCAACTTTCTTGACAGCTGGGTCCTCAATACTTACCACTGTCAGCGGTTGTGCATTAGTTGTAGATCCTGCAAGTCTCTTTACAACAGTGGCATAATGCTCTGCCCTCTATTTGTACATATTGCGAGCTTGCTCCATTTTATCTAGTCTTCCAGCCAAGATATCCAATGTCACTTGTGCATCAACCTTTGCACTTTCATTGGTAACCTTTCCAAGCTGGACTTTTGTCACTCTGTAGTCCTCCATATTGACATCACCTTCTTCTTGCGGTGGTATACCAATTTTTGCATTCTTGTGGCTAGTCTTATCAACGTTCAGCCTTGAGTAGACTTTTGCTTTTTTCTTCCCTTTAGCTTTTTGAGGGACTATCTCTTCAAGGTCGAGCTCCTCTAGAGAGATCATTTGCTTCTTCTACTTCAACACTTGAGATATCAGCCAAGGGGGAAGGAAGGAGGTGTGAACTTCTGGATTTACTGTCAACTCAGTTGTCATCGTCACTTCTGAAGTTATTGTCACATCTGAAGTTACCATGGGTATTGTGACAATGGGAGAAGTGTCTATCATCATCGCTCCTGTAGACTGCACATTGAGTTGATCACGCATTAAATCATTCATGAAATGATTAAATTCATTTTCAAAAGTGATATCATACGTTGGTGAAGACAGGCTAGGAATGCATGATGGAGGACTTGATAATATATCAACCGTATGAATGCTTGTCACCAAGGGAGTATCAAGTGGGGTTGATGTTGCAGGAATAGTGGATATCTCAACTACGAGAATGCATGTGGTAGGAATGGGTGATGAGGGAACAGGAGGTGGAGAAGTTCTTGAACTTGGAGGGGTATGAGGAATACTAGAAATCACAGGCGATGACGTTCTAGGAATTTCCTCAACTATATTCTTAGGTGGAGAAGTAGTTCTTTCTTGATCATGCTTGGGTTCCTATTGATCACCCTCTTGTCTCTCCGATTCTGGTTCACCTTCATAATCACCTTTAGATTCTTCTTCAAAATTCTCTTTAGACTCTTGCCTGCTTTCATAAACCTCTTCTACATCGGATTCTGCTTCTGCTGAGTCTTCATCTTCAGTGGATTGGTCACTGGAAGCACCTTCTTCATCAGAATCTATCTCCTCTGGAATGTACTTTTTTACCTTTAGAGCGAGATGGATTGGATTCCGTGGTTTCTCCTTCTAGGACGGACTGGGTATCTTTCTTGCCAACAATAAACTTGATCCTGGGACCTCTTCGTGAAGAAGTGGGAACAACCGCTGATTTATTTTTCATGCGGATTTCTTGCTATCGGCGAGCTTATGCTTCAGATTATTCTCCTTCTGAATTTGTTCTAAAACTTTTCATTTCATAACCATGCTTATGTAACCATTCTGCAGTGTTGGCTAGGATTGGCTTCAATCTCTCTCTCATGCTAGTAATTTCTTTCCTAGACCATTAAATTGCAGGCAACGGTCTTTTAGAAACCTCTTGTTCATCATAGAGAGCATTCATGATATCGCCAGGATTTGCAAAATCCTCTGGTAGGTCAGCAATATCAAGGTCTTTGATCTGTTGAACAATCAACCTACAACAATCCATTTTGCGAATAACTTCTTCATCTCTACAATCAGCCCAGATGTCTTCAAAGTGATACTTGTGACAATGACCCTTTTGTAATTTCTTTCTGACATCTCGGTAATCAAAATCAAACCTATACCTGTAGGTCTTGACTGTCACGATTTGCATCTCAGCGTAAACAAACTTGGCTTTTTGTACAGTTGGGATAGTATATCTGTCGATTGTTAGTGGGAACTTGAATCCATGCTTGTGGTTACTTCTTCATTCTTTATGCACTGAAATCAGTTGTCTGCACGTCTCCATGAGAACCCACTTATCCGAAGGATAACGTGGCAACATGTAAGGACAGCCAGTGTAGCACCCTACTCTCAAATAAGTAACGTTGGGAATTGAAGAAATAGGCATCCAACTTTACTTACCACCTTATAGGCCTCATCAGATACCCTCCTCCTTTCGAGAGCTGGATCAAAATTGAAAAGAAAAGGTGCGAAGAAAGCATCTGTAACCCGCCTAAAGTGATGAAAGCTTTCCTTAAGTTCCAGTTGATAGAAAAATTTGTACACAAGTACCAGCATCAGATTTCCTTTTGTGGATAGACCTAGGAATTGTCTCATTACAGTTGTTGCGTACACTAGGTAAGAAGTCATATAGAATTTCAATGTCGAAGGCGCATTGATCAGCTACTCATGTATTTCATCACTGATTTGTTTTCCCCAGTCAATGTGCACCTTTTGTCTTCTTATAATCTTGATGTATTCATACATCCAATCATGAAAAGTGGATGATTCAGGCAAGCCTTTTACTCTGCTTAAAAATGTGATCATATCTTTGACGTCATATTTGAAATCACTTCGCAGGAGTCCCTTTGGCCATCTAGAAACAAATTGTCTAGGCTTCTTCAACCATTGAGTATTTATTAGGTTTTTAGCCTTGTTGGGATCAACGTCAAAGATTTCTTGTGCTTTTTGTATAGAGATATCAATGTATTTCTCCATTTGAGGAACCTTGAACACAATATCAAAGAAATCAGGGTCAAGTCTTAAAATCTCGTGCCCAGAAGAATTGATCACACTTCAGCTTTCCCTAATGTAATGAGATGCCACTTGAAGGAAAAATTCTGTATTGTGTGCAGCAGTAGGAAACATAGCTACCAAATGCAGGTTACTATGTACAATTGCTCTCATCGGGTCAGGAAGAGGCTTCAACTTTGTTTGCTTTGCAAAATCAACCAAGTCTCGATGGCCAACTTCTGTGTCTTTTATTTCTTCCACCTTGGAGACCACTACAGTCGGCGAATAGACACCTTGATATTTATATTTCATTTTTCCCTTTGCTTTTGAAGAAGACGGAGGTTTACTGGCAGTCATCAAGAGCAATTGAATCGTTGATCAATCAACTTTGAAGATCCAAAAAAGAGACTACAAGGTGTCGAGCCAGAACAAACATTAGTCATTAAATAGCATGGGAATGCACGAAACGAGCAACAATGATGGGCAAGCGTAGAACGGATGACAAGGCATGCAAAACGATGCACAAAATGGAAGGAGCGAGGTTCAGGACTGAATTGGGCAAGTTTGAAATGTTTCACGGAAAAAATGTGAAAAGTGTAAGGGCGCACTTTTTCAGCGCCCTTACATTTTGAAGGATTTCACTTTGATGTAGGGGTGCTGAAAAACAACGCTCCTGCACTTTTCAGTGTTAGAAAAAATTGTGAGATGTCTGGGCGCACTTTTTCAGCGCTATGACATTTCTCACAATGAAGTTAACAATTGCTTTCTTGGCATTGAAAAGGTGCACTTCTTTGTTTGGGAAAGGCAATGAAAACATAATGCGATGCTTTGAAGATATGGAAGTATTGAGAGGATTAGAAGCAACACTTGAGAACATATTTTGAAGTGCATCAGATTTTCACCTATTTCCATTTCAAAGTGTTGGCATAGGAAACGTGTGAAGAGACCAAAATACGCAGGTAAGAACGGCTAAAACAAAAGAGGTAAACACATATGTGCAAGAGGCCATTTGCCAAAACAATCAATGGAAACAAGAACGCGTGATGATAAACCATAACATGACTAGGGCAAGAGGAAAGAAGTGCTTGAAAATGGACAAGACTCCACACCAAAAGAAAAATAAAGAAAACGCATGGGTAGAAGAAAAACATGAGAAGAAAACGAAGATAAACAAAAACAAATAAGTAAAACCTTAGATATGTACAAAGTAATGAAGGAAAAAGGAGAGAAAGTAAGGAGAATGACTCACCAAGAGGAATCGTGGAATTTAGTTAAGAGGAATTTCAAAAATCTCCAAAAATGTGTTTTGTAGCTTGAGAGAATTTTGCCTAGCAAGAAGGAATACAGTTTGAAGATCATGAACAATGAAAAAGGAACAATAAAACACTTTTAAGTGAAAGAAATACATGAAAACCTAACTCAAGTTGAGCAATAAATTTAGGCACAAAAAGTGGCACGATGAACGAAAACTGTAAACACATGAAGAAATGCGCCCAAGCAAGAAAAAGACTAAGTCAGGATAAAAAGTGTAATAGCGCACTTTTTCAGTGCTCTTACACTATGGAAGAAATCACCTTCATGCAGGGGCGCTGAAAATCAGCGCCCCTACACTTTTTATACTTAGCCAATTTTTGGCTTGTGAGCAGGAGCATACTTTTTCAATGCAACTGCATTTTTCACAATTAACTAAGTACGAACAATGAGACTTCGCGAAGGGGCTCATTTCGAAGGTCTTCACGAGGCGAACATAGGGGGATATTCAAAACAAATGTTTGAAACTTTGGAACTCATTTCAAGGTGTCATGAAAATCACCTCATTTTACGTGCTTGAACTTCACAAATCCTAGGAAAAAAACAAGTTTCATAGGGGGTTATCCGTGGAACGAGCGCTGCTAGATTCCGTGATAACACAACATACTATTTCCATGCTAACATTTTCCCTCAAACTGGATAGCAATTTGGAAGTGGGTGCATGCCTCCTTGAAATGGTGTATAATATACATTATGGTGTTCCACATATCAAATCTAATTTTATTGAGCACATTGTAGAATCCATGCATAAACATTTTTTAATGATTAAAGGAGGTTCCACCAAGACATTTAGGCTCACAACCTACTTGTGCTATCTTTTTCTATTCAAATTCAAAGGAATGTTTCAGACCAGCAAGCTTCAGATTCAACCCTATGGTAATAGTAATCCTGAGCAAAAGAAAATGGCTCCAGTATATGAATGAACCACTATTATAAGGTTGCATGATTCTCGAAGGAACTACAGTCATTTTGTAAACTAATTTTTGGCTCCATTGCATCAAGCAATTATAAATATTCCAATGCCTAGATTGCCTATGTCATGTAGAAATTGTATTCAACTAGGAAAAGAAATACAATTGGCTGATTGGTGCTTAATGGAAGAATATATTGTGCTAAGATTTTATGGATCAGGAGTACAACCATACAAACTTCCAATACATGTGACAGAAAGGGTTTTTTCTTTGGAATATGTAAGACAGATGCAAAGTACTGATGAACTACACTTTACTGGTCAACAAAAGAAGACCTTATTTCCTTCTTTACCTTTTTCATGTGGAGGGATCACATTCAAGAGAAAAGCATTTAGTGTGGCACATAATGTTTTGATTTTTTTTTATTTTGATGCTATTTGTCACTAGCAGTATGATCCATGTGACACCATTAAATCAATGATTGTGCTCAATAAGAATGCTGCAAGTAGAATTCAACATCAAAGTAAACCCTTGCTTGAAAACTTGAGAAACAAGGATTCTTGGGATGAGGTCAAAATTGCAATGGAGAAAAGTGTTGCTGAGAATGGTATTTCTTTTGAACAATTGTTAGCAAAAATTATGGCATTGCATCAAAAGACAATCAAGAGGTACAACAATTTTTATCAAAAAAGTTCTAAACCATCTAGTAGAGTAAAAATGTCAAATTCTCTAAAGAAGGAAGTTACAGAAAAAATTGGTCACAATAAAAAATTACTACTTTTTGGTCTTTGAGGAAGGAGCTAGGTGATCCAAGAGCTCTTGCAGAGTATGGATATAATGAAGAAGTTAGTGAGTTTAGCAAATTGTGGAATATAGAGCATCTAGATGAACAAGAAGATAAAGAAAGTGATCACGAATCTAATGATGATAGGGAAGAAGAAAGTCGTGTCAATTTCAAACTTGGTTTAAGTGAGGCCACAAAAGAAGCATATACTACTGGAGCAGCCATAGCTGAAAAAATGGGTTATGAAGGTGGTCCTTTGGGATCCCAAAGACAAGGCCCTTGGATGGTAACAAATATAGAGCATAGAAAAGCAATTGATAAATCTGTCATTGGGCTTGGAGGTGAAAAAGTAGACCTAGGGCATACAAGTCAATTTGTTAGAGGCAGAGCTTCAAATCCTCATCCTCAATCTCATGGTCAGACACAATCACAACTAGGACATGCCCATGGTGGAGAGCTACAACAACAAATTACACACAAGAGGACAACAATACAAGATACTATAGAAACACAAGGTGATCAAGACATACAGAAGAGGCAAAGGATTTTGACAGGTCCAAGTCATACTACTAATGAATCCACCACAAAGGAGTTATTTCTAGGCACCCCCCCCCCACTGCCAGTTAGTCTAGTTGCGACATCATTAGCAACTACAAGTACTCCTATTCCTTTGCCATTCAAGCATTCCATTGTTCCTGCATCCCTAGGTTTTGATTACATTGAAGAGTTTAAAAAGAAATCAGACCTGAATAAAAAAGAAAAGAAGCAACAGATGGAGAGTGCATCTATTGTAACTTCAAAGCCTGCAACAACCATGGAATTACCCACATTTGACACAAATAAAGAAATCATGGAGTACACATTTCTTGTTCCCACAGTTCAAAACAAACCAGCAAATCAGATGGCTCGATTTGAATTCCAAGTGAACAATATTCAATTGGATTTTTCTAGACTCAGAAATACTGAAAAAATTAATGTATCAAAGAAGAATAATGAATTAGTGTACACATCATTGCTAAAGCAAGATAGAGAGAAAAAAGGTTGCAAACTCAAATTGAAAAGTTACAGGCAGACCTAGCAAATGAGAAATCACAAAGGAAAGTAGCAGATAACAAGAGCAAAGAATTACAAAAAAGAATTAAAAAATCTACCTTTGCATCAACAAGAAAAGAGGATAAGAAGAATGAGACTGTAGTGAATGAATTGAAGCAAAGGCTAGATGAAAGCAACAAGAAATATGGTGAAGAAAAATCCACTTCAGAAAAACTAAGACTAAGCATTGCGAATGGAAATGCATAGTGGGAACAAAAATTGGAGGAGAGAAAAAGAAATGAAAGATTAGAGGCAGAGCTGATGGAAGCAAAAAATGAAATTGATTCTTGTCAAAATAAGTTATCTGCATTTTGTAGAGAGACAATGAGCCATATGAAACAAAAGATCTGGGATGAAATAATGCAGAGGATTGATCATTTGTGTGACATGTTTCAATTGATTGATGCTATCAGACAACATCATAAGAAGCTCAACAAATATTTAGTGGACAACAATAATGTGTTGGCATTAGAGAAATCTGCAAATCAAATTCAACAAACAATCTACAAAGCCAGTGACAATGTTTTGAAATCAAAAGGGATTACTAATCGGCTTCCTACATCGATGGTGTTGTCATCTATCATTGAAAAGTGTTTGAGAATGCGTGAAACAAAGGAATATTTGCATTTGGTTGTAGACAAGATGAAGAAGGTGGATGAAAAGGTAAGGAACTTCATAGAGCTTGGTTTTCCAGAGGCTTTTGACACAAATGAGCGATTCATTGGAAAGAATGGTTTCAGAAAGAAGATGGAGGATGCAATGAAGATTGATTTGGGCCAGTTTCCTTGGAACCCAAATGTGGTGAACTACTTGGATTCCATCAAACCATTGCTAACCTTGAATGCAAAATTGACTGAAGAATCAAAGATAGGTTCCAAGTTGAATCATGAATTGTTAACAAATCTTCAAGTCAAACAACATCAGTTAGAACAAATGATAATTCCACCACCTAAACAATGGAAGTTGCTAGAAAAGGTGTTGCGGTGATTTAATTTTTGATTTTTGATAATATGAGTTTCTAAGTTCCAACTTAGCTCTGTGCAGAGTTGTCTTTATTCCAACTCAGACTTCAATAATGTGTTGATGTTAAATAATCTATATTATTTATTTTATCACTTGAAGAAAAAGTCTGGTAGTGGTTTCAACTACTAGATACACTTTAAACGATTGTTGATGTTCATTGTTGTATATGCTACTAATACTATTGTTAATATGTTATTAAGCATTGAGTTGAGTGATGAATTGTTGAGTACATGTTCAAGTTTTACTTTTAACACAATTAAAATATGAACTATAAGGTGATTTTAATTCTAGGCATCCATAATCTTAGTGAAATTACATTACAATTCACACATCAATACTCAATCTCCATGACTACTTATCAGATCCAAAACATTTATATGAATTCATGTTTTAATCAAGGTACTTTAACTTGTTCATTAAACTAGAGCCAGAATTAAAACATACATCAATGCATAATGACAAAAAA
The DNA here is from genome assembly GCA_007258455.2 of Sequoia sempervirens. Lineage (NCBI taxonomy): Eukaryota > Viridiplantae > Streptophyta > Pinopsida > Cupressales > Cupressaceae > Sequoia > Sequoia sempervirens. The sequence continues at coordinate 27,354 of VDFB02235886.1, forward strand.
GATTAATGAAAGATCATTGATCAAATTTCATTAATAATTCATGTAAAATGTTACAGCTGGCTGCTGGAGAGATGATAGACTCAAAATAATGGAGCAAAGCAAGCTTAGTCGCTAGTCCTCCGAGTTTTATAACCATGTCGCAGAGTTCTAAATTTTAATAACTATCTGATTCCCCGACTTGGTTCACTTTGTTGAGTAACTTAAGTTCATGCATACGTAACCTTTGAGTTATGATGTATGGATTTAGTCAATGGGTTAGAGGTTTTGAAAACTTCAAAACTTTAGACTTTGGTTCTAAGGTTCCAAGTTTTAGCGACCACGCGACATTATGGACTTATCTTTCCTTTCAAATGTGTCGTCATCTGACATCTCATTGAATGCTATGTACGAACTAAACTTGAGTTGTCTTTTCAGGAATTTCCAAAAGCATGTAGGTTTAAAGGCTATCTTTTCGAGGAATAAAATTGAATGTCGCATTTAAAGCACATCTTATAAAAAATAATGACACAAGTGGGTGGTGAAGTTTCACTCAAACATTTAGCCTGCATTCTCGTTCTTTGCCAAGGCCAGTACTTCTCAAGTGCAAACATTCATTCTCTGCAAATTTATGCTCATGCAGATTGAACGTTGGGTCGGCGTAAGGGATACAACGCTTAGACCTTTTAAGTTAGACGAATTTTGGGAGCGCCTAGAGAGGATGACAAGTCTGAGTTGGATATAAAACTCTTAGAAAGCAGGATAGCTCATGTTGGAGGGTTTCCAGAAGTTGTGTTGAGTGTGGACCTGATAAGTGCATGTGCAAGAACCTATACATTCTGTAGACACAGAAAATTAAAGCCATGGACGAGATTGTAATTGCAGAAATTTCTCCTAAAGTTGTTTCCCGCATGCTGGGGATTCCAGAAAGGAAATCTATAGAAGACATGTCTGTTGTAGTGGCAGGTGATTTTTTTAAAGCAAATAAGGATTGGTGTAAGAACTCCATGGCCAAAACTTGGTTGAAGTCTTAAAAGAAAGGTAAGTCGCAACTGCCGAGTAAACTCAAAAGAGTACATTTTAAGGGAGAAATTGCAAATGCTATTGCTTTATTGCACCGCGTTGTTGGGAATGCACAAGTTGAGTTATTTGAGGATTGGATGTGCCAATTTATCTTGATACTCTGTGATGAGAACATTTTCATTGACTGGGTTGAAGTTATTTGCTTCCATTTGAATGAGCAATTAATTAATTTCCATAAGACTGCTACTTTTTGTATGTGTTCTTTCCTAACGTACATTGTAGGTAGTCAGAGGTCCTTTTGGCCTAGGTTGGAGCCACAAGGAACCCCAACTTTTGATATGCCTATGTATAAACGCTTTCCTTAGTTCACTAAACAATTTGGAATGGGTGATTTTTGTCATGTTAATGATGCATTTTTAATGGAGGTCGTAAGGAAGCTAGATGGAAATGTAGAAATGCACCTTTCCCCTAAATTGATTTCTCTTGTATCAAAATTTGGGAGTTTTTATGTCCAATTTGATAAGTTTTCCTATCTAAGAATAGGGGGTTTTGAGAAAGCCCCATCTAAATTACCTCAATATCCTGAAGATTTACTGATATTTCTAGAAGTTTGTTGACAAATGACCATGGTTAATATTAAGTATACAAACATGGGGAAACGAGGGTATGTCTTCCCATTGGAGCCCCTTCTTTTATGTGCAAAACAAACCAGATGGCCAGGGGAGTTGAAGGAATTCTCAAGGAATATAACCTTTAGAATTTGTCTATGAGAGCTAATTTTGACAGTAAGGGTTTTGTGAAGTAAAATCTCTATGGAGGGAGCTTATATCAGCATCACCCATCTATCGACAGAAGAATGAATAGGGGTCTACGCAAGCATCTGGTGTAAGTGTATCAATGGGGAAACCCTCTGTTAGGTCCTCTAGTGAAAATTATCAGTCAGGAGGTGATGGTGATAGGCCAAAAGAAACAATCAAGTTGAAGAGCATCTATGAACAAGACAGTGTGCTTTCTCCTACCCCTAAGAAGAAAACCAATCAAGAAAAACTTGTGGTTGCAGATTCTAAAGTTATCTTTCAACAGATCGTTGAAGATAATATCTTTCCTCCTCTATCTGAATTGCCCTCTTCTTCGCTTAATAATCCACCTTTCACTCCTAGTGCGCCTAAAGAAACTATTAGTGGAAATGAAGATTTTGGTCTGGTAGTAGCCTCCTCAGGATGGTTGAAAAAAGCAATGGAGAAGAAGAGAAAGCATATTCCCACAATGACATTTGGAGTGGATACAGTTTCAAAGTTACTTCAAAGCTCTTCAAAACCTAAGAAATCTAGGAGGATGTCAAGGATGGTGACTAATGCTACTTCTGGAAATCAAATGTTAGAAATTGTTTACCCTATGAAGGATTTAAATGAAGATGAAATAACAGAGGCGGACTACAAAGTCACACATGTTGATATGGGGCCTCCAACACTGGAAGGTGATGTGTACCATGCCAATTATTCAGTCAATACCTTGATTAAAAGAGTGGAAGAATAGAGGAAAGAAAATATAAAACTGCAATCTCAAGTCCTCGCATTGAGTAACTTTATTTCTTCCATGGCCACTCCTCCTACATCTGATGAAGCCTCAAGTTCTCAGGTAGAGGGCATCGATGTGCTCACCATAGAGCAAATTAAAAAGAATTTGAGCTATTCCAGAGCTGCTTGTGAGGGGATCGATAAAATATATCAAGAGGCTATCTTCTTACTGAATAAATCTATGCTCTTTTACACTCGAGTTGTTAACAAGAGGAAGGAGTTAGTAGCAGAACTTTAGCAACTCATAAAAGATCAAACTAGTCTCTATGTGCTCTCTCAAGAAATGAAAGAATTGAACTGTATGGATTTGAAGATATTAATTAGTGAGCAAATTGTGAATAATCCTAAGGAGCTAGACCCTTCCTGGTCCATTTCATTGGAATGGAAATTGAATATGTATGATAATCTAGTGAAGGAAATTAATAACACACTTGATCAATATTATAAAATTTGTTGGTGGAAATTAATGAAGATTGTCATATTCTGGGAGTGGAAATTACTGATGAGTTTGATGAAAACATTCTAGATATAAGAGAGATCTCTCTGAAGTTTAGAGAGATATTCAATAAAGAAATAGTTGATCCTACTATAGTGACATGGGAGTCCTTCTCGAAACTCAGTGGAATGGAGATCCACCTAAAGAATTATAAATCTAGAGAAGAGAGAAGATCTCAGAAGTTGGTTGAGTCTAAAAATGCTTTGGGAAAATGGAGAACAAGGTTACAAATTACTACAACGCTAGGGAGCAAGGACATTATTGCAATTGTCACCAAGTACCAGGAATATAGGCAAAGAGTAAAGGCATAGGAGGCGTTACTAAAGGAGAAGGAGGTGGAAATAATTGAAAGCGAAGGAGTCGGTTCTAGGAGTGGGACCGATGTTTATTTTTTAGTTTTTATGTTATTTTCTTTAATTAGCTCTCTTGATACTTCAAAGACTTTTTATTTTAATTTCTAAAACGATTGTCTTCAAGAAACTGTTATCAAGACAACAAAAAAATCTGCTATTTTTATTGCTTTTATGTTATTTCAAAATAGAAAGACAATGGTGAAGTTCATGCATGTGTAATCTTTGAGTTATGGTGTGTACTATGTGGATTTATTGTGCTTTTGCTAAGTAGTTTGCCAGTGGATTGTCTATTATTGGAATGATAGATTTTTGGTTAGTTTCATTGCTGTGGAATGTTTACCTGTGAATAAGGATTTTATGGTGATGGATGCATAAGGATTTCTCAGTATAATTTAGGTGATTTGGTAGTTTGAGCTTTTATTGTTTAAGTTGTGTGGATGCCTTTATAAGTTATTTATGTTGAATTGTTAGCTTTTGTTAGCTTATAACTTATAAGTTATGGATGTTGAACTATTAGCTTCGGTTCAAGGAATGGATTAATAATATTCCTTTTAGTTATTTATCAAAGATTGTGTGAATGGAAATGCAATAGGAATTTATAGGTAGTGTGATAAGTGTTTTTCTTTAAAAATGATGCAGAATCACATATCAAATTCAATACCATGGAATACAATATAAAATATAAAATGTCACAATTTCATGGAATACAACATAAAATATCATCAACTATAGTTTGACTTTGGAATATGATTCATGAAGTACAATATAAAATAAAATATCATGAAGTGCAATGATTCACAATTTCATTGAATACAATATAAAATATCATCAACTACAGTATGGAATAATGGAAACTGATCCATGAAGTGCAGTATAAATACCTAAAAGCTGCTAATTCTCTTCCATTTCCCAAATGGAGTCAAGGTCCTCAAACTGATGTTCATCATTAGATAAAGTAAAAGAGTCGTCTTGAATTTGATTCCAAGTCCGCTCTTCATTTTCTTCAGCCTGTGTCTCAAATTCAACATTCATTGTGTGATTTGTGTCAATTTCATTTGTCCCAGTCACACTGCCACTGCCACTACCACCAATACCAACATTTGGAATTGGAGTGTTGCATAAACCGGTCCTTCTTCTTTCACATGTGGACCTCCAGATTGCGAGTGCCCTTTCAAAAGGAAAATTAAAGACATTATACGCAATTCCTTTCAACCTCAAGCAATTTTCCAAATTCTTGTCTAGTTTGTTTCTTAACTTAGATTTCAAAAACCCTAATGTATTGAAAACTCTCTCATCCTCCACCAACCCCAATATCATTGTTTGACATAAATCAACAAGTTTGAAATATTTTGATATCAAACCACACAATATTTCACTCTGACCTAAGTTTGTCCAAACCTTTTTTATTGATCTTAGTTCAAAGACCTTCTCCTTGCCCATGGATTTATACTGGTCCCTCATAGCTATTGCAAATCTCCCAGATTTTTTTCTAAGCTTAGCTTCATTTAAAATTCCTTCTATTTTATGTTCATCATATGTTACACTTTTTGAAAATTATTCGATCAAGATTTTTACTTGATCATGAAAATATTTTGGGTTCTCTCGGTTTTTCCCAAAATTGAGGATACACAATACCCATGGCTTCAAGTATTTCATGTCGAGGGAATCTTTCACGTATCTCTAAGGAAAGAGATTTTGCAATTTCCTTCAAATTATCACCAATAGATTTAACAATGCCTTTAAAATCTTCCTCCTTAACAACTACTTCTCTACTAAAGCACCTAGTTGTCTTACAATGGTACATTGGTATCTCATATCCACGTGCACAGATACATAAGTGCCCACTTGCATTAAACTATAAATAATTATTAGGATTATTCAAATAAGTAATTTTCTGCCACATGAAATAATTTGGGCCATCTTGTGTTAGATCTAGATATAGATGATCAAGGGCCAAGCATGTATGTTTACATAGATTGTCATGTTCATTAATATACATAGTTCTATCTTGGGCTTTCTTCATAATATTTTTCATCTCATCCAACATGGGGAGAAGACTAGCAAAAGTCAAGAGTGTCTCTATATCGCTTAACCTATATAAGAGGTTAGGAGCTTTGTCTACTGTGTTGTGATGCTCGTACATCACTCCAATCAAGGATTGATATTCTAAAAGAACTCGTTGCGCTGGTCCATGCAGGGAGATCCATCTGGTATCGACATCCTTGAGAAGCTTGTTTCCTGGTGTTATTCCCTTAGCAAGATTTTGAAATTCTACGAAACGTTTGGGACTTCGGCAAAAGTATGCATGGATCTCGCGGACTAGATTTTCAACTTTTGATACTGTAGGAAACTTGCTTTCAATTTTGAATGCTAAATTCATTTTGTGGGCCATACAATGAATGCCAAGCATGTATGGTGCACAAGTAGTTTGTAACTTTTTGCAAACACCGGTCCTTTGACCTTGGATCACTGCAGTTCCATTAGCTCCTACACACACCAACTTTTTGGCAATTGTCAACTCATCCATACCTACAATTTCATTCAAAGATTTCTTGACTAGTTCAAATATATTTTGCAATGTTGAATTGTCCTTCATTTTATGAACACAAAGAAGATGAGCTTGGCGAACATGTCATTCTACAGTATACAAATGCATACAAACCCAAGAAGTATTGTCTACCATAGTAACTTCATTTAAAGATAATGCAGTGAAATTTGACTCTTTTACTTTCTCCTTTAAATCTTCCTTTTCAACTGCAGCAAGACAGTTTGCACAATCCCATCCAACATTTAATGACCAATGTGACAAGGGATAGTGATGAACATTCAAAAAAGATAATAAACCAGAATATTCTGGGTAGTCTGTCATAGGATGCCCTTTGGACAAAATATGAAAAACAACAATCATTTGAACAGTTTTTGACATATTTTTTGCTTCCATTGCTTTTCCAAATTGAGCCTCAAGTGTACCTTTATATGTAGCAATGTTCCACATTCTTTTTTTATGCTCTTCATAATCTGTGGCATACCTAACATGAAGACATTCTTCCTTTGATTTCCATCGTACGACTGATTGTTCCTTTTTGTCTATGATTTTTTTTTCATAAAATTTACCGATATGATTTTCTATAGTGTCAATCTTTAGCTACAACGTCTTGGCTCTTCCACATTTCCAACTACAAATCGTACATTTGGCCAATGTTTCCTTTTCAATATTGTTTGCATTGTCAATCCCCACTTGTACCATGAATGGGTACTTTGACAACCAAGCAAGTTGAAAATTCCTTGTCATTTCCCACTCGTGCCCCATTTTTTATTTGCTTCTTCTTTTCTTGCTACCAACATAATCATCATCATCTAAGTCAATTATCTCATTTTGGCTAACCGGGCCCAAGGTATCCCTTGGAACATCTTTTGTAGTATTGCCATCATGATTTGATACATTTTGATTTAAATCAATGACAATCTCAACTTGACCTTCTGGTGGCAATGAGGTATTGTGAATGCTACCAATATTTGGTGGAAGAGTTGATGATGTAGCTCCATCTTGACCTGATGGATTAGAATCTTTGGAAATTCCAAAGTAAGACTGTATGGTACGTCTAAGTTTTTGGCATTTTGATGGCCTCCTCATCTCCTCACCACCTTGAGGAATGGTAGGAGTCTCCTCACCACCCTGAGGAGTGGTAGGAGTCTCTTCACCACCCTGAGGAGCAACAGGAGCCTTACCACCTTGAGGAGTAGCAGGAGTCTGAGGAGCGGCAAGAGTCTCTTCACCACCCTGAGGAGCGGCAGGAGCCTTACCCTTGCTGCTCAAGTCACTCGACATACTGATCTTTGATTCACTCAACATATTCATCTCTCACTTCGAATAAAAATTGGAAAAAGATGTCTTCTTGTTTAAGGACAAATAATAATAATATAGATAACATTCCCTACTCAATATCATCTTTAAGACTGAAGCAAGAATGGAAAGAGATAAAGAAAACTTATTATTATAACTAATAACACTATGAAGAAATGATCACTCACGTTTAAGTTTATGTTTTCGGCTTTTGCTGACTTCCAAATCAAGAAGTAGAACCTCAGAACCAAACAAAATGTCTAAGAATAAATGACACTTTCGATTGTATTTATATCAATCCATGATTCCATATTTAGCGAATTCCGCGAGATTTTTAAATGGTATATTAAAAATTTGGCGAATCTCATGTGCTTATGCAATGATGCGTTGTAATTTTCAAGGTGAAATGTGTCCTCAAATGTAATTATTTTCTAATGTTATTGGAGAAATAGGTCCTCATAAGCAACTATTTATAAATTTTAATTAGCGAAATGGGTCTTCACAAGCAACTATTTGTAAATTTTAATTGGCAAAATGGGTCCTGATACAATGTTGTTTTAATAGTATTGGCGAATATGTAGGTGTTTTATTAAATTCTTTCGGGATTCTAGACGAAAATATTGGTCGGTCCAATTGAAATGCGTAGTTTGACAATGGCAAATTTGTTGCTTAAATATGCCTCATAAGAAAACTCATTGGCGAATGGACATGCATTGGACCTATAGTTCATAAAATCCGGTCGATTTGGACACCTTGTTGGGTGCGAGAAATTTGCCAATTTCGACTTGGTCGATTCCTAGAATTCACCAATTGGTGAAGATTCGCCACTAAAGTTTTCCCTAGCCAAACATATCTAACTTGTGCAACATATGACTTTGCCATTTACTTTACTAGTGCAAATATATGCCTTTGATTTTTCTTATAGTGTAAGATGACATCAAATTTGTTTGTCTTAGATTTTTTTATGGATCTGAGTCATGTTTGCCCCTTTCCTCCTGCTCCATTGATTTTAACTTATTTTGTAGGTCTGTAATTTTATAACGCACATTCATTATACATGAGGATGCACAAGCAATGTTGTGATGGCTTGGTCCACCACTCTGCTGGGGTATCTCCTTAGAGGCAATATTTTCATCCTCAAAACAAACAACCAAGGTGAAGCATAGGGCCAATTTCCCATTCATTAATCCTTTGGATTTTGGGCAATATTTTGATACCATGAAGAGAACATTATTATTGTTGCAATTTTGTCCCAAACATTTATATTCTCAAGATAATCCAATCTAAGATCTTAGATTGGTACAACATATAATCATATAAAATTTGCATCATAAGATACAAAAACTTTAATATATTTCATTTCATTTCATTTCAATACATATTTAATTATTTCTCAATTAACTTATATCAAAACAAACAACCAAGGGGAAAAATAGGGCCAATTTCCCATTCATCAATCCTTATTTAAGGAAAAAGAAAATTCTATAACCATTTGAAACATTAAAAATGCACTGTTCAAGCAGAAATTTTTGTTCCTTTTCTAAGTATGCTAATGATTTGATGTTCCAAACAAAAATAGTATCGTCTAGTAACAAATTGGCTATCTCTTCAATGGCTATCAACTAAAACATTTCATCATTAGTGCTTATATAAATTACTAAACTTGAAGCTGAAAACTTATAAAAGAGAAAATATCTTGCTCTTATTTGATTACATATATTACAATATCTTTAAAAATTATTTCAACAAAAGAAAAAAACAACTAGATTCACCATATCTTTAGGGCAATTGACTTCTCCTTGTTTGTAACTTTTCTCTTTATATTTTGTGAATTTATTGTCCTCAAATAATATATGTAGTACCTATGTAAAATCACACTTTTCTTCCATCAACAACCCCTTTATAGCCTCAAAGAACTTGAGCAATGTAAGAAATATTTCTACTTATTGTAAATATTTTATTCTATTGATAATTATTGGTTATGTGAACACATGATGTCATTCAATATATAATTATAAAAATTACTCCTTACCTTAGTGGGTTCATATTGGGTATATTACTCCTTACCCTAATTCAAGATAGTTTAGGAGCATAATGGGTTCATCGAAATTGACTGATTTTAAAAGGCATGTTAACGCCTATGGATGCTTTGGTAGTAATAGCAGTGGCAATCACCCTCTCAGTTCTCCAGAAACTTGGCTTGGAATGGGAAATGACAATTGCAACAGTAATGTTGTATGTTGTGTCTCTAGCGGTTATTTCACTTTGCCATCAAACTGAATTACAGATTGTGTGTTGCACCTCCATGTTGGATTTTACATCTTAAGTTTCTTGTGCACTACTACCCATGCAAGTTGCCTCTTCTTTATGTTGAGCTCTTTGTTTTTCCTCCTAATTATGATTGTCAATTTTTCAAAAGAAGTCAACTCAGTATTACCTAATGCATTCTTTTTTTTTGCAGTTGTTTAATAATGAATAAAAGGAACCTGGTTGTACACTCTTTTTACCAAACATATTAATTTTTGAATATATATTTTATTGTAGTTCATTTCCATGGATAGGAATTTGCATCATCCAATTCCTTCAAATCATGGTTTTAGGAGGTTCACAACATTGCTCTCACAAAACCACATAGAAGATGAAGATATTTATTCCATTGATGATGAGCTCTTTGACTTTGTTCCAAGCACTCAAAGAACCAATGAAACATTCAACTCTAGTTGTCCTCCAACTACAGAAAGGGCAAATGAAAATTTTGTCACCTCAACTCCTAATGAACAATATACTAATATTTTTTCTGCAACTGAAAATCTAGATAAACCACCTTTGGTTCTTCCTACATAGAACGGAAGGACACGATGGACCATTGCAGACACCATAGTACTTATTGAAGCAAAACGAGTTGAAAAAGGCACACTATCTAATGGTGGGGCAATGAAGAAAACTACAACTTCTGTTGAAAAGTGGAAAGTTGTGAAAGACTATTGTTCTTAGCACGGTGTCTTTAGAACAATAAATCAGTGTCGAGATTGATGGGAACATATCTTGCCAGATTATAAAAGAATAAGGGATTATGAATCACATATTCTCTCTGGACATGACAACTATTGGACTATGACAAGTAGAGAGAGAGTTGAAAAAAACTTCCACCGAACTTTCCGAATGAGCTTATGGTTGCAATGGAGGCTAGTTTTGGTAGTGATAGAGTAATTGATCCCGATAACATATGAATTGATACTTTGGACAACGACTACACATTTGGTGACAAAAAATCCTCTCCAAGTGAAAATTTTCTTGTTGATGAATTTGATACAGCTTGTCAAGGGTCAATAAACACTGATAATGAAACAGAAAAAAGGTTACAAAGGTAAGCAGTGAAAATCAGTATTGAAAACCAATGGTATGAAAGACACAATTTTGGAAAACAACAAATTGATTGTTTCCACATTACAGATTGTTGAAGAGGGCCATATGAAACGCCATGAAAAAGAGTATGATCTTATGGAAAGGCAATTTAGAAAGGAAGAATTAAATGATGAAAAGCTGATTAAGTTGGAGGAGCAAAAGGTTATTGTGCAAATGAACATGGTTGCAGCCTTAAATTCTATTGGCCAAGCAATGTTAAAAATTTCTGAATCATTTTCAACTGAGAAATGATTTTTCATTTTGTTAAATGTTTGTATTAAACTAATTGTTGTGCCCTCAGCACACATGCCCTGTTCAGAATGGGGACCCTCTTTTTCTTTCGCCTTGTCGGGTGGCTTCGACGCTGCCTCATTTTGTGTGCCCCATTTTGGTGTCTTGGATGGTCAACGTACTTCCAAAGTCTCATCATAAGTTGACCATGCTTCTCCCTTTTAATTTTGTCAAGTTTTGGTGCCTTGCGGGGTTTCTCTAGCAATTTGCCTCTGCCAACGGCCTCGGGCCCTGCCGGGCCTGCCCCTTCGGGTTTCCCTGGCCGGGTTTCCTAGTTGTGTCTGTCATCCTGAACAACGAATGAGTTCCGCCTTCCCGGGCCCCAGGCCCTGGGTCCCTGTTCTCCATCTGGTGAAAATTGTAAAGTTTCTCGATTGCCTTCGAACCTGCCGGGCCCGAACCTCCAAACTTCCTCTTCCAGAATTCCGTGAGGGCTTCGCCGTTCCTGACGATGAACCTCTGGTGAAACTCCTCCCTCCAGGCCCCGACCTCCCCTTTGCCGCTAGTGATTTTTGAGTAAAATTTTCCAAACGGTCGTCATCCTGCGTCTTCCCGGTTGCCGAAACCCAAACCTCCCACTGCTGTCCGCGAATTCAAAATCCACCAACCAATTGCTATGTCGTATTTGCATTCAATGAAGCCATTAATGGCGGGGGGAGTATAAATATCTTGCCCAAACCTGTCATTTTCACTTGTCAGTGTTGCAGAGAGAGGTCAAAGAAATTGCTAGAGAGGATCCCTATCTTCGTGGATCGTCGCCCTTGCACCCGTTGCTGTCACTCACCGACTGTTAGTCGATTTCACGCCTTGCCGCATCGGGTGTCCGAGGTAAGTTTACCATTTGCCCTCCCGAGCAATTTTTCATGATTTTAAGGCTTAAAGTGATGAACAATATGGGTTAAAGATACATTTAAATGATGAAACATAAAACAACGCACAAAACCCACGTCCTCAAAACTCGAGAAAACCTTTGTAACACCCTCGTGATCAATCTGGAGCTTCATCCGCACACGGCTGTTCTTCGCGCAGGGGCATTCACCTCTCTCGGGCCTGGGCTCTTCTTTCGTCGTCGGGATTTACCAAAATAACCATAATTTTTAAAGTAGCCACACTGTTACCCGGGCCCGAACCATCGAATTTCCTCTGGCGGTTCGCCGTTTGGCACGCAATCTTAAGTCTCAAACGACCTCCATTTTGACCTCCCCAGCCCGCGCCTCCAGACTTCCGTGTCCAGGAGTCCTCCCCGCTCCCGCCATTCTCAAATGGAGAAAGGTCCCCGTCCGCCCAATTCTCAGGGTCCGCATAGCAAAATCACCGTCTGCAGTTGATATTTATCGGCCACCCTCTAGGTCCCTGGGTCCCGGTCTACAGACTTCTGTCCCCGGAACTCCGCGTGGTCCTCACCGTTGTGAACGACAAATGCACAACATCCTCCCGCCTCTCGGGTCCTGACCTACCCTTTTTGTTGCGATGGTTCCAAACATCGGACTTCGGCGTCCTTGACCGCACCGAGCTCCGCCATTCGGGACTTCATCCCATCCCCGCCGCTCAAAAAAGGGAAATCTTGCCCACCCTTCTGAGCTCTGGACTCCGCCTTCCTGATCGCCATGAAAATCCAATGTCCAACTAAAGTGTCGAGTCTGGTCCTTCAGGTCGCTCCCTCTAGACTTCCGTCCGATGATCGCCATTTTGGATGGCGAAAGCCTAACGGCTTCCCGGCTCCTCACACCCGAACCCTTTAAATCACAAAACTGTCGGCCGCCCTTAGACTCGCCGAGTCCTGGACCCCGGAGTTCCGCCCCCGGAACTTCATTTCTGCTCGAACGTTCCAAACGGCTAACTTTGGATGGTTTTTCGGCCTTGTACCTCTGGATGCTCCTAAATCAATCCAAATGACCTCAATTTTCAAATCTGATATCGACCCACATGTTTAATTTCGGCCCTCTTCGCCATGATCCTTTTGAATCATCAAAATTCGGTCGGGAAAGATCTTTCAGGTCGCTCTGCCCCATTTGCCCTTTCAAAACAACATTCCTGCCAGGGAAGTCCGGACCTCTGGGCCTAGATTGTCCGAAAGCCCTCCATTAAAAAACTAGTGACATCCGGAAGTAGAAGTATCATTTTATGAACGATAAATTATTTAAAGTTGATTTCATCCATGGGATTTCGACTAATGTCAAGAATTTCATGATCAGTTGCACTAACTGCACCATTGCTTGCAGGATATATGGAATCGGGTGCAGGACCTTTGGGGGCGGCTGTGGAAAAGGACAAAGGAAAGAAGTTGGGCAAGACTCCTCGAGGAAGAGAGGACAAGGACCAAATAAAATACCAATTCCAGGGTGAACCTCTGCACTTAAAGGTTACCACAGATTGGAAAGAAATCACCGACACCAATATCGGCCATGTCGATATTGACGAGTTTACACAAAGGGTCATGATCAATCTGATGACCAAGAATGTGAGGATGATCCGACAAAGTGGAATTGCAAAAGCTACAAGCTTCCCTCCATCCCTCATGGCCCTTGAATTGGTCATGGCTTGTCAATAGGCATATCAACCGGATACGAGGACAATTGTTGACAAAGATGGTAACATTCTTGCCGACATGTCGGCTGAAGGAATCACAAAGACCTTCCATATTCCCACTCTTCAAGAAATGGAAACACTTACCATAGAGGAATGCCAAACAGGGTGGGATGACAACCCGACAAGCTGCAAAAGGTTAATAAATCAACATTGGCTTAAAGAAAAGTTGGGTAGCGCTGTGAAGGTTCCTCACAAACTCTTCCATAGTGATTTCTATGAAGATTACCACGACTTGGTCACAATGCTAAGCAGGGTTATGGGTATTCCTACAGCTGCCTTCTTTCAGGAGTGGATGGTGTACTTCATCGAGCAGATCCTCCGTGGGAATGAAGACGTCACCACAAAGACCTCATTCTACTGGGGGGTATAATAAGCGACTGCTTCCATGAGCAGTTCGTCAATGTGAAGAAGAGTTCTAAGTTCTACATGACTTCATATCTCATCTACTCCTTGGAAAACCAGAGACAATACAACGGGTTGTTTGTGGCACCTGATGAAGAATAGGGTCGAAGACTAAAGGTCTATGATAGATACCCCCAGCTCCAGTACCGAAACTTCAAGAAGGAATATTGCAAGGTAAATGACGCCTTCATTGGCCATATCATTAGAATGATTGCTGGGGATTTTGAGAGAAGGGTTTCCCACAGTGCTCGGGCATTCTTGAAATAGTACGCCTTCCTCTTCATTCAATATCCAAAGTTCACATACATCCGTGCCCAAGGCTTCACTGAAAGGCCAAACAAATTGCCTCGATACCCCAACGACTGGATCATCCTATTGGAGCTTTCTCGACAGCTCCAACACATACAGGCAGTCTTCAGCGGAAAACACATAGCAGGAATCTCTTATCCCATGACCCTTGGTCAGGGCATGTATAAATTACAAACTTCCCAGTGCGCTGGTAACTCTGAGAAAGAATTGAAGGATTATCATTTTCACATGCACACTGCTCGCCTGCGAATGGACCCATATGGGCATATAAGGAAGGCACTAGGACCAGGGTTCGCTCATCTGCACCACATTGATGACTTTTGGGGGGATTGTCAGGACGATAAGGAAGTACGTGCAAGGCACTATATGTGGATGATTGCGTACTTTATAAAAAAGGTGCAGCCATTTCCCATTCCGGATCAAATCGAGGAGGACGAAAGCACCGTAATGGACCCAAGGTATCCCACAGTCGCCAATTTGCTGATACCAACAATAGACTGGGATGAGCAAGAGGTTGATGACCTCGATGTTATAACCAAGCCAATCTTGGCTTGTACCAAAGAGTGGGTGGATGGACAAGTGGCCCGACTAAAACAACAAGGGGTGATCTTGACATACGAGGGGATCAAAAGTGAACCAAGTGCCACAGGGGAGGCCGCTGCCACTACTTCAACAGGCGAGACATCCAAGTCCCCTCCAATCACCAAGTCCAAGAAGAGGAAAGAGATAGAGATGAAACAGTCTCCTGATCCCAAGGTTTATACAAGGAAGGATCTGGGGAGCTCACCCTCTAAAAGACTTAAGCAAACATGGGGTGTTACGGAGCATCCCTTAATCCAAGAGGAAGAAGCAAAAGGTGCGAAACAGTTAAAACCTCTTTTGGCTCTCCCTGCTTTGACTGCCCCATTATCTACCTCCCTAGCCATGGTCGCCACATCCCCACTGGCGGTGGACATCTCTGTCCATCTTGCCCCTTCACCTCCAACCAAGCCTGTGATAGTAATTGACTCTTCCTCTGCCATGACTACTCCTTCCTCCACTGCCATGTCACCCACTACATCACTCCCATTAGTTGCAATTCCGACACCAATACCCGCTCCCACCATGCCTGAGGCCCTTTCAAGACATATGTAGAATCTCCCCTTCGAGCTCTCCCAGATCCTTATGGATCCCACTCTTCAAGCAGCCCTTGCACAGGTCCTCGCTACTGCTAAACCTTCGCAACCTCCGACAGGGCCACTGGCTATGGAGGCCACCATGTTAATCTCCGAGGAATGGGAGAGGCGAGAACAAGAGGCCTCAAGGCCATTTGAAGAGGAGGCCGATGAATACCATGAGCACCCTGAATATGAGCACCGCACAATCGACAAGGTGGCCTACGAAGAGGAGGGAACTAGATCCTTGAAGAGCGGAGATGAGGAAGATGATGCTAGTGGTAGGGTCATCATGTAGGATTTTGATGATGACCTTGAGGAAGAAATGGCCTGGTAGTCGAAGGGTACTAAAGAGGAGGCAGAAAGGTTGCCCCTTGAAGAAGGACAACAACAGGAAGATAAGCCTGAGGGTGAGGCTGAAACTGTCAAGAGCCTCAAAATTGAGCAAACCAAAGGAAAAGAGGGAAAGGAAATGGAAAAGAAAGAAAGTCCCAGGCAACAATTATCTACCAAGCCTCCTATTAAGCGCCTTGTGTTCATCTAGGACTCCAATGAAGAAGAAGAAGATACTACTAAGGAGGAAGAAAGGGCCCCAGAAGATAAGAAAACAGAAACCTTAGCCAAGGGGGCGAAGGTGATCATGAATCACCTAAAGAGAAGGTTGTTATGCCTGAATGGCTGGAGAGACAGCTCAAAAAGAAAACTCTTCTACTAAAGGACCCAGGAGCAAGGCTGGAGGCTATCTTAGCCTGAGCACAAATTACAACTAGAAAAGAGAAGAAGCCTAAGATTAGATCTAAGGTAACGATGGATGCTTCTGGGTCTCGAGCTGTGCAAATAACAACACCTATGGAGGGCCAGGAGGGAATGACCCACAACATCTCCACCATGGATCTAGGAATTGCTACTAGGGAATAGAAGGTAGGACACCTTGAAGAGTCAGTGGCTATAGTAGTGCATCTGATAAAACAGGATAAGGTCTCGAAAGATTAGCTTAAAGCACAAGTAGCTGCTTTGACAGATTATATCCAGCAATGGTCTTCAGTGGATGACCTGCCTACCATGTCTATGGTTCCACCCCAGCTGCTGTCCAAGGAACAGATTGATAAGATGGAGAGGAGGAAGAACTTGGAAAAGACTACAGAGAGCTGGTTTCGACAGGTCATGTACGTCAGGAACATGGGTATTAGCCAGGCTATTTGGACAGCCAACAAGTTCTTGGATTTGCAGCAATCTTTGGAAAGCACGAGGAAGCTCTGCACCGACTTTCCTGCAACATACGACTCCACCTTTCCAAAGATTGAAGCTATCCTCCAATTGCTAAAAGCCACATGGGAGAAGGAGCTTGCATTCAACAAGGATGATCACTGGTTGATGGATGTGTGGCAATGAGATTTTGACAACAGGAAGGAAAGGTTGGAGCAAATAATGAGTAAAGTGGATCTAGACATCGAATGGATCAAGGAAATCAGAGCGGAATGGGCTCGATACCTCAAACTGATGACAAAATATGACATGCCCACAGTACAGATGGATCCAGAAAAGGTAAAACCTTACTTCCAAAAGAAGATGGAGGACAAGATGTCCAGTGAAATAAAGGTGGAGCTCATGAGTTTTGTCCACCGTGCCTTTGATCAATCGGAGCTGTTCAGAGATCAGGGCACAAAATATGATGAGGACTGGAAGAAGCTGGAAGATAATGCAAAGGAATGGAGCTACCAAATGCTGCGGTACGAGATTATTGAGGTAGACAAACTCCAGCCGGTCATCCTAAAATTCATGGAATATACATCATCAAAGAAGCAGGAGGACAACCCGGTTGACAATGAAGAGCTCCCCAAGGAGTAGCTATAGTAAAACAACAATCAACAAAAGGACAAAATGCTACAGTGTCGTCACTAGAGGACAAAACAGGGAAAAGGACAAAATGTAATTTTAAATTGTAATATATTGAGGGTTGGTGAAACCCTATTTTGTAATGAATCTTGGCCACACAATGAGAATTAATCTTGGCCATTCATTTAATTTTTTAGGCACTCTAAATAGGACTCTCCTCTCATTTGCAAAGGGTTGTTGAGTTGTTGTAAAGACATGCTGCAAAAATTTGTAATGAAAATACATTGACTTGGTGCATTTTCTGAGTTTTCACATATTACTTGATTCAACCTCCATTATTAGATGCTTTAATTAGATCTGTACTGCTATTCTAGTTAGTTGTTTTCTTGCTTTGATAGATTTTAGAAATGTTGTTTTGTAGTTGTGAAAGTTCCTACTGTGTAGAGGCCTTCTTAGTCCATACTTTTTGCTATTTGTTGCTGGTAGATGGCTGTGTAAAGTTAGTTTGGGCTTAAATTCAAAGTTGTTCCACACTTTCATTTTTTTTCATGCATGCAAATGGTGAATGAAAGGTGAAATATTTGCAGACCTTAGAAGATAGCACAAATTCCATGAGACTATGAGATTTCTAGTTAAGTGGAATATTGTTTCCAGGAAGCTATCCATTGCAGGAACCCCATGATTACTATTCATAGTTAGTTGCAGATCCAGGAACCTTCCATCTTCCCTGCTCTTTTCCCCTTTTTAGAGATAACCTATACCAAGGTTCATTGCACATTGTAAAGCCAAAATTGAGGAAACATCAAAGTTTTGGACCGTTGTCCGAACCTACAGCAAAGTGAAATTCGACCTCCATCTCAGAAACTTCGTATTTGAAGATCCACCTCGCATCTAGCTACGTAAGTCCGCCTTGTGATTACCAGCAAAATCACATCAAACAATTGAGATATTCTAAGCACTGTTAAGACCTAACATTAGAGACCTTGTGATAGTGTTCTGCAATTTGATTGTGGAAGATTGTCTTTCAAGAGAGGTAGTGCACCTATGCACTGTTTGTGTTGAGAAAGTGTGCAAAACACCCATCAACACTAATATGCAAAGGCAATTTGTGTTTAATGTTTGTATTTAAGTGATATGTAAAGAAAAATTTGTATTTCAACTGTATTTCAATAAAATGAATTTTGAGGATGATTTTTTCTATTAGCATTTTTTACAATATCTGTAAAGTTTCAAGTGAAGTATTAGAAACATTTGACATTTGGGATATTGTAGCAAATGCATTGCATTTCTTTATTTGTTCAATATTGCTATTTCTAAGGTATATATTTGTTATGTTTGTTCATTTGGCCATGCTTAGCATAAACAACATAAATAATCTATTGCCCTTTGTTGGAAGAATAATGTAGTTTTTAACAAACTTCAATTTTGAAGCAAGATCAATAGACTAAATCAGTAGTATAATTAATGTTTTTGAATTAGTGGTTACAAACTTTAAGCTTAGTACCAGCTAGTTTATGCATTTATTATTTTCCTATGATGGGCCCAATGAAAGGAATCATATACTTCATTCAAGATATCTATATAAGGAGCTCTAGTCTGCAATACAAACATGAGATTCTTCATCATGATGGATATATGGTGTTGTGATATGAAATGTTGATTTGAAATAATCATCATGGAGTTTTTAAAAAATATTTTCTTTCATATTATGGATAGTAAAAGCCTCAAGTCTTTAATATAAAACTATAATTTTGTAATGTCCTCTATCACATTGTCACATATACTTTACATATGGTGAACATTTTTTGATAAAATAATCCACATGCTTGCTTAAAGAAGGCCAATAGAAATAGTCTTGTAAATTTTGCATTATTCAATGCACTGGAATAAACAACTGTTGATGAGGAATGGGAACTCTAATGAATTTGAGGCAAGATGAACCAACTTCAACACAATGTTGATTTGATTTGTACAACAAACATTTTTAAATGTTTAAAAACTATTAGTTTAAGTCTATGATTAGTTTTAGACTATAATAATGATAAAATGTAATTAGTACTCATTGGTTTTCATAAAAAAATGCACCTATTTGACATTGGTAGGCATTCATCCCTAATCCTTTAGGCTTCCATTTAAGATATTGACATGCTTATAAACTATTTTATTTTCTTATTTCATAAGAAGGGAGATATCTAATCAATATTGTGTCGAATTGATAGAAAAAACATGTTAGATTCATTGAATAGTATTCATGTTTCCATGTTCGCATATTATTCAAATTGATAGAAAAAAAACATGTTAGATTCATTGAATAGAAGTTCACCCATTATTTAAAAATTGAAATTGAATGGTCTTTTGACAAATAGTATGTTAGTTGAACAATAAAATCATGAAAGTTAATTATTTTTAGCTAACTAAGCTATTGATCTCACTTCACTAGTTAAATTGATTAATTATGCGACTTGAAGACTCTCTTAGTACTCATCTAACATAGTTCAGTAGAGGCATATTTAGCATAAGGCACAGAGTATGAATCCAATGTATAAATGTTCAGGGGTAATCTAGACACCCATGGACTAGAAGAGCAGCTGGAAAAGTGCATAATTGGCATATTCTTTTGCAGCCAAAAAAGTCTTAATAGACTTGACTATAGTTGAAACCAACATGTGTAAAACCTACCATCATGAAAAGTTCATCCAAGGCCAAAACCATCAAAATCCAAGACATAAAACTTGTATGCAAGAAAGGGAGATAGACTATTTGGATGTCTATCTTTTCAAAGTCCTATGTCATTTGGGATATCCATACAAATGATGTTCTAAGTTTGTGTATGCATGCACCCCTTGTTGTAGAAATTTTATGTAAATGTAGCATATGAATGGTTAGTAGGAGAGTGTATTTTAGTAAGTTCTAGACCATAGCAAGTCCTAAGAGCACCACCGATATGATGTTGGTGCTCTTGGAGGCCTTGAGAAGGAAAATTGGATTGTAAAGTTGGAAGAGATGGTACCAAGAGAAAGCATAGCCTTACTCTTTTAGATTTTTCCCACACTATGTTTCTTTAGGGTATCTCCTGTGCTATGAGCTCATTCACCATTGTGTGCTTTAGTTCACACTCATTTCCTTTCATGTTTACAACAACCTAAACTTGATTTGAGCATTTCAGTAAGCACAATTCTAAGGCAACTTACTGTTTTCTTAAAAAAACACCAAGAGGACATCAGACATAGTCAGTTTAGATGAATTCATATAAGATAAGCCTCATGTTGGTGAATCAACTATGAAATATTTATGCTAATTATGGATCATCTATAGCACAAATTGGGGAAAATTAAGGCTTAGGTGAGCACACAAGTTTGGAGCAGAAGTTGGCCAAACAAGTGAAATAGAAGGTAAGGTTTATTAAGGCTATATACATGGAAGAAGGTTTACAAATGATCCACCTTTACTCTTTTGGTTTATTAAAAAGGTTTATAAGATGGTGCCAAGAGAAAGTATAGCCTTACTCTTTTAGTTTTTTCCAACACTAGGTTTCTTTAGGGTATCCCTTGTGCTATGAGTTCAGTTATCAATGTGCATTTTAGTTCATGCTTGTTTCTTTTCATGTTTACAACAACCTAAACTTAAGTTCAACATTTCAGCAAGCACATTTCTAAGGAAACTTACTATTTTCTTGAGAAAACACTGAGAGCACAACAAACATAATAAATTTAGATGAATTCATATAAGATAATCCTTGTGTTGGTGAATTAGCTATTGAATATTTATGCTAATTATGGATCATCTATAACACAATAATATAGGATTAGGTGAGCACACAAGTTTGGAGTAGAAGTTGGCCAAATAAGTGAAATAGAAGGCAAGGTTTATTAAGGCTATATACATAGAAGAAGGTTTATGACTGACCCACCTTTACTATTTTAAATGACTAATCTACCTTTACTCTTTTAGTTTAATAAGAAGGTTTACAAGATGGTGCCAAGAGAAAGCATAGCCTTACTATTTTAGATTTTTCCCACACTAGGTTTCTCTAGGGTATATCCCTTGTGTTATGAGCTCAGTTACCACTGTGTGTTTCCGTTCACACCTGTTTCCTTTCATGTTCACAACAACCTAGACTAAATTTCAACATTTCAGTGAGCGCATTTCTAAGGCAACTTTTTGTTTTCTTAAGAAAACGCTAAGAAGACAACGAGCATTATCAATTTAGATGAATTCATATAAGATAGTCTTGTGTTGGTGAATTAGCTATGAAATATTTATGCTAATTATCGATCATCTATAGCATAAATTGGGGAAAATTGAGGCTTAGGTGAGCACACAAGTTTGGAGCAGAAGTTGGCCAAATAAGTGAAATAGAAGGCAAGGTTTATTAAGGCTATATATATGGAAGAAGGTTTACAACTGATCCACCAAAGATAGGTTATCTTCTTTATATGTGAGTGTCAACTATGTTTGTGTTTCCAATGGTGTCATTTTTTTTCAATCATACAGATAGTAACAACAATTTCTATAAATAGTTTTGCAGCAATTTTTTCCTCTCCTCATCTGTAGGACCATTCAATCCATGCAATTTTCCCAAGAAGGCAAAGGGGAATGAACTGCTATGTGTCTAGATAGTTATTGCACTTCTTAAATGGGGATGTATTCATATTTAGCTTTAGGATTGATACCTCAAGCATTCCTAAGCTTATCCCACTATCTACCATAGCCAAGATTGTTGTGGCAATCCTACCTCAACAAAGCCAATTAGTCTCCCCATTTAGAAAACCAGTGTTGAGTTAAGACCAATCCCCACCTTACAAGAAGTGAAAACAAATGATTCTTCAGAGATTGCTCCAACATGTATGACATATTTTTTTGACTTTGATATACAGTCTAAATTGCAGCTCAAGTGTGCTTCTACCATTGATATTCCTCATATTGCATCAATTTTCTTTGAGTTAATAATTAAGTGGGAAAGTCAAGTCAACATTGGGGGAAGATAGGTAGCATTGCTAATACTTTATTGTCACTGTGTTTAGCCCACATACTTGAAGTAAGAGCCATTTTGTGTAAGATTACAAATTTAGAAATAGAAAAATTGGGCATATAGTCAATGCATGAAAATTATGCTAATAGTTGGGAGCATGGTACAAAACAACCTGACTATATTATACAGATCCACCAACTTAGCAAGGTTCATCCTCGAGCATTATTGAGTACTTCCCAACATTTGCATTGGTTATGCTACATTCTACCTTTATTCTCTTATGATGGATTGATTCATTCTACATCGTGTAATTACACTTTAAAAAATTGCCATTCTAGTATAAATTCATAGTATGGTATGTATTTTTCCTCTATTTCAGTTTTTATTTATTAGATAAATAGTTGGTGTTTATTGTTGTAAGCTTGCAACTTTATATCTATTGTTGTTCTTGTTGGTTCCAATGGATTTGAATTTGACATGCACATTAATAATTGGTGTGATTCATTGTCAGTCCAATGTATTCTTTCTTCCCATTATTCAAAACATTCAAAAACAAAAACAATTCTTATGAGAGTTGTTTGGTAGACAATTCTCATGAGAGTTGTTTATCTTTAGATGTTTATCTAAAAATATACATTGCCTGTGAGCATGCTTCTCTATCACTATTTGACCGAATGTGCTATTGTGCATTCCCTTCACCCATATGCATTGCTTGTGCCCTTTGTATTTCCTATATTCTTGCTCAAAGCTTAATAGTTTTGCACCCAACAACTTCTACTCAAGACAACTTTGCACACCAATTCCAACTTTTGTGCCAAGATGTGCTTGAACTCTAGAAATAGTGACCCCAACCTCCATTAGCTACAAGATTGTGGACTTGGAATTAATCCACTATATTTTGTCCTTCTCCATCAAAGTGTACTTTGAACTTGGTTCATCCTACCATCAAAGTCTCAATATCTACACAAAGTTAAATGATCATGATATCACTGCAGTTCATAAAAATAGAATATTGGAAATCAGATCAAATAATGGAGGTTTAAGAAAATAAGAATGGTTCTCCGTAAAACTCCAACTAAAAGCTATTAAAGACTTACATGAAACTTTTTAAAACTATATATTGAACTCGTGACCTCACATTAAATCTAGACAGTCACAATGAATGTGAGGTTAATATGACCATATCTGAAAACATTGTATAACCTTGTTCTTACTATTATTTCTCTACCATGTTCTTACTATTCTTATATTAGACACACAAACTTATTTAGCAATATTCATAGACATTAAAACATTGTATTTAATGTTTTTTTTCGCTTTTTTTTTGGTTTTGTAGAGTGGAGATCATAATTGCACAATGAATTCCAGTTCAACAGAAAAAATGAAATTTGTTCTTGCCATTGCATCAAATTTTATTCAATTGGCAATACAAATTTGGAGTGATCTTCAAAATTCAAACAATATACAATTTTTTTTTTAAGCAGCATAGAATAGATTTCTATGAAATAAGACAATCATCAAACATGGACTTAGATGATATGGAAACAGTGCTTCATGCAATCACTACCGAGTTGGAAAGTGACATCGTGGAAACTAATTTATTTGTTTCTCAATGGGAAGGAAGAATTCAAGGTGAGTGGTATATCAAACCACACTCTTTACATTGGTGGAACCACTACATTTTTCAAGTTAGAAGTGATGATGAACGTTTCCGCAACATTTTTAGGTTGTTGTATGCATTATTTCATAATCTTTGTGAAATTTTGAATGATGACCTAAAGCAAGGTGAAATACCATATTCATTTGCTACAACTTTATAGAGTAGGCTCCTTCTAGTTGAGAAACAGGTTGCTATTGCAGTTTTACGATTGTCATATGGAATGGCAATGGTTAACATTAGTGAGCTATTTGGTTGTGGAAAGTCAATTGTGGTAAGAGTTGTAAATATGTTCATCAATGTCTTTTCTAATCGATTTCAAGATTATATCCGATGGCCTAGTAACGAAATGGCACTTGAGCGTGTAAAAGAAGGATTTCATCTAAAACGAGGATTTCCAAATTGTTGTGGAGCTATAGATGTGACTCACATCCAATTTCATCTTCAACCCAATGAGTGTTCCTCTGATTGGTATGATAGTAATATGTATTTCATGGATGTCTTTACAGGATGGCCTAGTTCTATAAATGATTCTAGACTTCTACAAAATTCATGCTTTTATAAACTGTGTGAAGGTGGACAAAGATTAAATGGTCATCCAATGTCAATTGGGTTAGTAAATATGAGAGAGTACATTATTGGTGATGGTGGATATCCATTGTTTCCATGGTTAATTACACCATTTAGTGGAGGTCTAACAACAAACCAAACATAATTCAATTTTAAGTTGTCATCAACACGCATTGTGGTAGAGTGTGCCTTTGGAAGGCTAAAGAGGATGTGGCAAATTTTACACTAAAAAATGTGGCATCCAAATTTGAAAATGGTTCCAAAAGTCATTGTTTGTTGTTGTATATTGCATAATATGATATTAGACATTGTGCAGGATGAAGATGATTTTGCTCAGAATGGAACAAATATGCCAACCAATGAATCAACTAATCTAGTTGCAACAGTTGCTCGAGAAGCATTAATGACTTTTGTAAATGCTGATAGAATAATGTAGACATGTAGAGGCATAAAAACCAAAAGTTTAATTGATTTTGTATGGATGTAATAGATCTCAAGACATGTTTTCACTTTTGAATTACTTTGGTAATTATTTATATTGTTTTTGTTAATTTTTTCTCCTTATATGAATGTTGAGATTTCTATGTGGGAGATTTCTATTTGTTAAGATGGGATATGTTGAGCTTTGCTTTGGAAGTATACTACACTCCCATTCATTTCATTTTATTGAATGTGCTTCTCTTGGAGGATTGTTAGACTTTGGTCATTTAGTGCAATATATCTCCATATGTTTAATAAAATAAATAATGTAAATTCAAGAGCATGTCTTTTTGATAAAGTTTTTGTTGAAAATTAATGGATAAGTATTGGATACAAAGGCATTGTAGGTGTGATTCCAGTAATATGCGACACATAAGCTAATAGAAGTAGCTTTAACTAGGCGCTTTCTAAAAGGCCAGGCTATGTTGTGATTCCAGAGTTATTTGATACATAAACTAATGAAAATATCTTTATTAGAGACTATTGGCACAATATTCCTTCCTTACATTCAGTAAATTGAGCGTCAATCTTGGAAAATCTAGATTATGTAAAGATTATGATGTAAAAAGCATTGCTCAAACATCTTTTATTTAGATTAGATACTACAGAAGTCTGTATAGCTCTAGTGTGAAACCATAGGCCAAAAGATTTCCACTTTACATTTGTAAAAAACATATCTAGAATTTATATTCTTCAGTATACTATGGCTTGTCTTAGTGGTCTCACAAACTATTCAACATTGTAGTTACGCCTTTGGTAGTCCCTGTAGCATTTACATGGTTTAATGATTCATCACTTTCCCATAAGATGTAGATGTAGTAAATTGGTCAGATGAGCTGCATTCATTGAATTCAAAGTAACATTGTCAAAAGTTTATGAATGCATTAGCAATTGAGACCTTGAACGTATGAAGAGTAAAAACTAATCTCCACCATAATGCCAAAACTAATCTCCAGCACAATGCCAAGATTTTGCTTGTGTGAAGTCATTTCCAACAATTAAAAGTTGTGAGGAACAATAATAATAAACTTGAAAGGAAATAACATAAGCAAGTAATGGAAACATCTTTACATGAAAACAATATTTTCAGCGATTTGCATTGGCATATATATGTTATGAGTTTATTTTGTAAACTTTATAACTTTGGAAATAAGGGATTTGTATTATGCAATTCAGAGCATGAATAATATTGCTATTACTATTCATAATATGTGCTGGGAATGAACAGAGATTTCAATTTGTTTAAGTGTCTTATGAGTTTTTTATCTATTCATAGTATGTTTGGGTAGCCAAATGGCCCCAATTCAAATATTCGTTCAGGTTGCAATGCTATTAGGAGAGAGGGGGATATGGTATTTTTTTTTTCAATGTTAATTTTTGTATTTTTTAAATATTAATTTTTGTTATTTTGATAATTGCAGACACAATGTTGTAAGGAAAAAATTGATTATTTTTTGAATATTGAATGATGGCTATGCTCATTAGTATAAAAAAAATTAAAAAAAAAAAATTTCGAGCTTAAATTTTTAAGTAGAATTGCAACATTAAATCCATGGGACCACCAACTTCCTCAAATTTCAGAGCTTAAAATTTTAAGCAGCAGTACACTACTAAATTCATGGGACCACCAACTTCCCTATATTTAGGAGCTTAAATTTTTAAGTAGAATTGCAACTACATCCATGGGACCATGTACTTTAAAATATTCCTAAAAAAGCTAAGCAGGACCCACTAAGACTTATGAAATGAAATGAAACATTTTAATAACGTCCACGAGGCCACATCGGCCTAAGGGACCCAGAAACAACACAAGACCACCATCGAAAAGAGAAGACCCTAAACAACTTGAGATCTTCGCTCGAGGTCAACCCTACGACAGTGAATTTTGATGATATAATTTGCCGATTTGACCAACCTTTCCTCCTGAAATAAGGTATTTAAGTTATCAACTTGTAAGGTGTCCCCATAAGACCACACTGTTAAAAAAAATATTGTTTATATTTCTGTGCAACTTCTGAATATTGTTTATATTTTGACACGCTGTGGAAAAATACCTCCTACTTATCAATTGATAAGCTAAAGGGGCTCTATTATGAATGGTTCATAAGGCACAACACTTGCTGAAAGTTTTGCAAATGGGGTAACATCTCAAGCGGGCTTAACCTTGGAGAAAACTCCCTGGTTTAGCGCGCTTGAGCTGGAGCAGTATTGGGATGGGTGACCTCTCGGGACGGACCAGTGCTTCACCTTTGTGAGCATCACCTAGATGCAATGAGTGCTAAGTGGACCATTCGATATCATGAGAGATGGGTTCTTGTTGAACCACTACTCATGAAACATGGGTCAATGAGTTTGACTCGAAACTACACGG
The DNA here is from genome assembly GCA_007258455.2 of Sequoia sempervirens. Classification (NCBI taxonomy): domain Eukaryota; kingdom Viridiplantae; phylum Streptophyta; class Pinopsida; order Cupressales; family Cupressaceae; genus Sequoia; species Sequoia sempervirens. Next base: position 54,659 of record VDFB02235886.1, read on the forward strand.
TTGAATCCTCAAAGCAATATCATAACTTCTGAATTGTTCAATTACACTTGTACTCTATTTTCGGGGTAGTGGAGTATGCGTGGTTGTCACCACTTTTTGGAAGCCCCCCTCCATAAGACCGCATTGTTAAAAAAACATATTGTTTATATTTTTGTGCAACTTCTGAATTGTTCAATTACACTTATACTCTATTTTTGGGGTAGTGGAGTATGCGTAGTTGTCACCACTTTTTGGAAGCCCCCCTCTATAAGACCGCACTGTTAAAAAAACATATTGTTTAAATTTCTGTGCAACTTCTAAATTGTTCAGTTACACTTGTACTCTATTTTCTGGGTAGTGGAGTATGCTTGGTTGTCACCACTTTCTACCAATGGCTTACGTCGGATTGTACCAACAAACTCGGAATTTTACAGTTGTGAGGTGACAACATCGTAGGGGAAGTGGCCATGAAATCGGCCATCTGGTTTCCTCCCTAGAGATAGCCTACCTATTACATAATAAATATGATCGCTACTATTACTGTAAGTGACCGACAGAAACCACATCGAATCCAATCTCCTTTTCCCTAATTTCAAAGCATTTTCCTTAGTTTTCCTTCGCACGTTCCGGGAAAGGACTGAATCTGTCTACTTTAAAAGCTCGGCGCTTGTCTAATTTACAAGTGTTTTTTCATCTCCTTTTACTTATTACGTAATGTCTGTTTACTTTAGGATGGCCTCTCGCCAATAAACAGTCTACACGTTAAGCGTAACATGTTTTGTTTACAGCGGGCTGTCGTTTCAAGGAAAGGACTGAACTCGCCTGCAACACAATCTCTTTAATCCACTTTACCCTCCTCTTTCCGCATAAACTCATATTTTCATTACCCATTCTACAATCAATTTCTGTTGGCCTTGCTCTTTCGCTTTCTATTTTTGGGACGGAAGATTAGCGTTTGAATTGGAATCAATGCCGTCTCGTTCACCATCTCACCAGCAAAATCAAGAATTTAATGCTTTCTCTGGTATAGAACCTGTCGGCAAAAGAAGAAAGGTTTGTGAATCTTCCAGATTGTTTGATGTATTCATAACCACAGAGGCCTCGATGTCAAGCAAATATTTCTGGTTGCTGCAAATGATTTTTATTTTTTTTCCTTGAAATATACTCATTTTTAACGCGGAGAAAAGAAGAATACGTTTTACTGCACTCTGGTTGGTTCTGTTTTTTCCTCTGCAGATTTTCAGACGAGGTTACGACAACTACAAGGTACAGTAAGGCGATTTCTACCGACGTGTTGCGTGACAAGACTGCTTCTGGTGACATGATAACAGCCAGATACATAAGTCAAAGTGGGCATGGACAATCTTATTGGGAGAAATAGTTACAGAACTCTGCCCGGCATAGTGCACCTGCGCTGAAATCTGAAACACTTATTTCAGTAGTTAATATACCACCTGAGTGCACCTGCGCTGAAATCTGAGGAGGGCCCCAGAAAACTGCATGGTTATTATTAATAGCAAATAATCTGCTAAAATAGTCCCCTATATTTGCAGGTAATCTTGCTTCATGTACCCGTACTTAAGTCAGACGAAAGAGATGCTAATTGCCTGCTCTTTCAGATGTTTTAAATGCACTTTCATCGGTTCAGTTTTAGGGGTTAAGTTTATAAAATATGTTTCAAACCGCTCTGTCATATGAAAGTTCTTCGGGTCTTTAATCATTCTACGATCGCTGCCTGTAACGACCAAGTCGTCAACATATGCTACCAACATGGTCACTACTTAGCCATTTTGGACCTTCGTGTACTGGTTGGAATTACTAAAGAATTCTGAAACCTATTCTGCAAGAAATATTCACAATTTTGAGATAGTAGGGTTTGTGATTCCGCTATAACCCGTAGAACTGCCTTTTTGAGGTGATAGCTAAAGAGTTCTTTGCCCATTTCTACATAACCAGCTGGCTTTTCCATATATCTTCTCCCTGTCACATTCCCACTAAGGAAAGCATCGTGCTCAAACATAAAGAGTTAATAGCTTTGACACCTAGATTTGGAGTTTGGATTTTGTCATCTTTAAATCGGTGTTTGCTATTATCATCTATTTTTTTGGCATGAACTATTAAAGCTTAATAAATTGCTAATTTGCTTTTTGTGTTCGTGAAATGTCCCGTTCCACAGACATATCTTCTGAGACTTCATCTCGTACTTTCTTTGTCAAAGGGAAAAAGCTGTAAGTTAAAAGTCAAGAATAAATCAGATGAGTGAGAGAGATATGGTGAAATTTCTGGTGAGCGCAATAAGCACCTCTTTTATAACGTATTCAAAGGCCTATCCAACTTTAGCTACTAGTTCCGATGGAACTTGATTCCCATCCATGTCAAAAAGAGCATAGCTGCATTCACAGACTTGAACAATACCTTTAGTGTTGAATTGTTCATACAAAAAGTGAAATGTTATGCGATGCATTAAAATATAAGGCACTGTGGAACCCTGTGACAACTGAAGTAATAAGGAGCTAGTTAAACGAGTCAATTTACACAAAAACCTTACTATCAAAAAAGAAGAAGCTGTAACCATTAAAAAAAACAGAGTTAAAAAATTAACCTGAAACAAGGGACACAAGAACAATAAGAGAATAAACCTTATACTGAGAAAGCGTACGAGGCCTACAGTAAGCGATACAAAAGAAGACAATTGGCAGAAAAAGGAAACATCGTGCTCAAACATAAGAGCTAACGGCTTTGACACCTAGATTTGAAGTTTGGCTCGTGTCATCTTTAAATCAGTGTATATAGTTATCGGCTATTTTGTTGGCATCAACTATTACTATGTGTAAAGCAGGGTAATGTTAAGTAAACATGGCAAAACAGAGCAATATATTTCTGCAGCAAATTAAAAAGAGACACAATACTGCACAGAGACGAAAACACAAATTTACAGGGTTCACCAAATTGGCTAATTCCGCTGGAAAATTGGGCTCAGATTTTCTCTTTTATTAATTGCAGCGAATACATGAAGTTTTTCCGGTGATGGTTATCCACTCAAAGTTGCCCTTCAAACGCTATGACGTGTCTATCGACCATGCTGGTTGGACTTTTTACCAAAATAATTACTAATTGGTTTAATCCAAAAACTAAATTTTATCTAAGCTTGTGCTTTACATTCTATAAGAAAAAATTCTTGCTCTGATGAATCTGAATCAAAATGTTGCTATTCGTGTCCTTTGTGTTTGTGGTTTTTGATTCGGTGTGGTCTTGCATTGTCGTCATGGGTGGGTGTGTAGATGTGTTTATCCTTGAAATTTGCTTCGATCATTTGCGGCTGTGGTGAGCAGTGTCAAGGTGTAAATACGATGTTTGGTGTTATTTAGGATACAAATATGTGCTGGCTGCAGATTTGCCTGGTGTGGCATGTTAATTTGCAAATGTACGCATGTGATTAGCTACTTAATTGATGGTTAGCACTGTCAGCAATTTTGTAGCTGTTATGATGAGATTCGTGTGGCTTTGCTTCCTGGTTAATGTCTTTGTTTTCATTTGTATGTAGGGTGTGTACACTAGAGAATCCAGAGAGCATTGGTGAGGCATATACCAAAACAGAGTAGAGGCTTTCTCTGTGTCACGGCATACACCGTTAACTGGTAAGAGGCTTTGCTTGTGCTTCTGCATTGCATGATTTCTATTGTGTGGATACAAATATGTGCTGGCTGCAGATTTGCCTGGTGTGGCATGTTAATTTGCAAATGTACGCATGTGATTAGCTACTTAATTGATGGTTAGCACTGTCAGCAATTTTGTAGCTGTTATGATGAGATTCGTGTGGCTTTGCTTCCTGGTTAATGTCTTTGTTTTTATTTGTATGTAGGGTGTGTACACTAGAGAATCCAGAGAGCATTGGTGAGGCATATACCAAAACAGAGTAGAGGCTTTCTCTGTGTCACGGCATACACCGTTAACTGGTAAGAGGCTTTGCTTGTGCTTCTGCATTGCCTGATTTCTATTGTGTTGGCAACAAAATGAAAAGGAAAATAGTCTCAAGAAATTCAGCCCCCAACTCGTAGATGGGTAAAACTACAAATCACTGAATAGGCATTTAGACCACAAAATTGATAAAATGTTGCAAAGCAATAACATGTTCAGAATAAAACCATTTGCATACAATGTAGGGGATTGTCTTTTTGACTCCTTACAACTGTTGTTACATTTCTAGTATACCTTTGTCGACTTGTGCAATGGAACCATTGACTATTTTTTAAATTGCCTTGAAAGAGGCGATCTAGGATTTTAGAGTACTTTTCTCGCACACTTATGAAGAAGACCCTCAAATGCTCTATGAACTGCATATAGTGCATGATGTCCATGCATATCTATAGTGGATGTCGTTGTTTGTAGTTCTGGCTTCAAACTGCAATGAGTGTGGGCTATATATATAGGGGTATTTGTTTTGTTTTTGATGGCTGGCCAAACAGCTAGACATTTAAGTATGTGCCTCATCATTAACAAGAGCAAAGAAATACTTGCATTTCAATAAGACATCACATAAACCTACATACTCTATCTTGTTCCACAATTGAAATGTTGTCCATCGACATTTGGATGACATTTTGAGCCCCTCATTTGCAAAAAGAAAACATCGTGTGTAGAGTGAACTTGTCCAATGTGAAACCATTGAATTGACCTCTGATTTGAAGAACGTCTCATACAAGCTAGTTCAATAGGTGCACTGATTGGATTTTGCAAAGAGTGTCATATTCCCACCCCTTAAGCGGTCCCATTTGAGCTTGGCGGGAAAAGGGTGTTTTTAAACACCAATATTATAATATAAATTAAATTTACATTTCAATTATTTTATTAATAATTAACCTTTTGTGGCCAACCTCTTTAGGAAGACATATTATTTCCTGGCCAACCTCATTTGAGGTAGGCATAGTAGTACCTATTAATACTGGCTTTCTCTCAATTTTGGGATAGGACGAATTTGGATTGAGAAATCGTGTGGATTAGAAAGGGACGAAAACCCCTAGTTTGATCTGTGCCAGGTAGGGACGAAACCCTCTACCTGTTGATTCGTCATATGCTTTGATTCCTGCATACTCCTTTCTTGAAGCGAATTTGTTTGTGTTTTCTAGATTGTAGGTTGGAGAGTGATTACTCCTATGTGGCCGAGCCTCCTGCTCTAGCCATGCCCCTACATACACTCCCGTGAATTTGGCAAAGGTGATTGGGATTATAGCGTCTATTTGTGATCAGCGTTTCCGAATTCAAGCTTCTCAGGGCAACTATCTAAGCCATTGGAGATCAACACACAGACAATTGTTACACTCCAAGTCATCATCGCGCCAGCTAACAGACCAGTAATGGTGTCTCCTAGAGATCGAATATTGATTATATTGCACAACATGATTGGAGTTAGAGGGCGCTAGCAATAAATTAACATCTTTGGCTTTCAGCGTGGATTTACTCAGACCCGCAAGACTCATCCAGTGTGCACTCTTGAATAGAGCCGCTACAGGTCACATATTCAGATTGGCATTGTCTAAACGCGGCTAGGACTACTCTTGGGTCCTCTATCGGTTACATACAGTGTGCTTCCAACTGTGAGTTACTACCGAATGATATCTGGGCATCGAGTTCACAAACATACGGTGACCGCAACCCTGTATGCTTTGTATTGATGGATATACTGATATGTGATTGTGAGCTCTCTTGCATATGTAATAGAATTTTGTGTGCATCGCTTATGCAAATTCGGAGTTCCTAGTGGGTGTTTGTGTGCTCTGCATATAATTTGTACTTTCTGCACTGAATTGTTTCTGAGGAGATTCCAAAATATTTACACTTATGATATTTTGAAAAAGACTTATTGCTGTTTACTTTCCCTAGTATATTACAAAGATACATTATCTGTGTCAGATTGTAGGGATAGTCGTTTCAATGTTGTTGCTAGTTTGATAGGCCAGGAATATGATACGTGATGTCTTAGATGCTACATTGCATAGAACTTTTTGCATTGAAGTGTTGTCTCAGGACAAAAGAGCATTGACTTGCTTGATACATGCCTCAAAAGTGAGTTGGTGATTAGTTGGGGTGCATAAATGTAATGTCCCCTTCCAATTGACATCTCTCAGTTCTTGAGATTAGCCTATTATGTGACCCTCGTAGGCTAATAGGGTGGATAGAGGGTCTTGTTGAAGCATGGCTTGGCTTCAGTTATTAGAATTATTCAGTTTGGCTTTCGTTCGGGGTCGTTTGGACATCATTTGCTTGACTTACTATATTTAGTAAGTGGAGACACTCAGCGGAGCACCCCTGCTATTTTTAGCAATATGGTCTGGTCATATGCAGATTCAGTCATTTATCATCTGGCTTCAGACGGTTCGTCAATTGGACTTATATTGAGAGAGATATTAATATTTATTTGCCAAAATAAATATTAATTAAATTGAAGTTTATTGTATAAAGTTATAATATAATTTAATATTATAACTTAAGTGACTTTTTAAAGGGGGTCGACCATCATGAAGAAGGGGCCATTTTTAATTAATGATTATAATTAAAAAGGCGTCCAAACTATTGAAGATTAAAAGTGAAAATTCAAGTTTTATTTAAATGATGCTTTTTGAAGGAAATCGACCCAACTAAGAAGATATAAGTTTTCTATGTGAAAACTTCATTCATTATGTTATGAAAATCGATTTTAGCCAATTTCTTCTTTAGAGAACGAATCCAAGGGTTTCAGTTGTCTTCTGCATTGGAGAACGAGCCATCTTCAGTGTTTGCAGTTCAGAGGCTGTGAAATATCAGCTGATTTATTGCCTGCAGTTGAATAACTTCATTCAGAGGTTATTACAGATCTTACTGTTAGTTTCTTTATAGTCAGTGATTTGGATCGATTCCTTTCCAGAGGAGAACATTTTCATTTGCCATCAGTTCTCAGACTTCTGGCGCACTTCCCAAGGTGGTACGACTTTTATTGCTGCTGTTTAAGGGCCGTACAAATCAGCTTGAGGGCCGTACTTTTTATTCAAGCTTGGACGCCTTGTCTTTTGGCTTTCTTTCTTCACCAGATGGTACGCCTTGCACTCTGGGTCAGTCTGCATGGATTTCAAGGCTGGAGAAATGTCATTTGATGTTGGCAGTATTAATTCTTCATCATTCTGGGGCGGCTGCAATCAGCAAATCAGGTTTTTAAGTAATGCAAGTTTGTTTGCCTTTTTGTCTGCATGCAAGGGTTTTAGTATTGTAATCGCTGAGAAAGAATAATAAACCCATTTGCTATCGATTCAGGAATCTATAATCCTCTGTTTTTACCTTATTGTATTTATTTAAATTTTTTAGAAGTATTTCTTTCAAAATCACACTATATTCTTTATATGTAAAAACCTCAAAAAAATCAAAAATCAAAAATCTTCAAAACACAACAAAAAGCAATCAGTTGAGCAACAAGGTTGAAGTTGAACCAGCAGGGTTCATCACAATAAAGGTAGCAAACATTTATTGCAAAAGTTGGAGATTCATATGAGCAGAGTGCACTTGAAGGACAATGTCTTTGCATTGAGTGGATGTCTTGCATTTTTTCATAAAAATAATAGTTTGTTTATCAAATGATGGCATGTGTATTAAGGAGTATTGCAATTTTCTAAATCCAACAAAATTATACAATATCACTTCTTGGAGAGTGACTAAAATGCATATACATTATAGACCAGGTGGAATGGAGTGTATAATGTAGACTAGCATTCACAATGAGCAATTACCAAAAACAGTCCCCATTAAGAAACCGACAAAGATTAATATCCACAAATTGAAATGATGCATTTGAAATGCTGGGCATGCCCAATCTATTGATTGTGTGAGTGCTACAATTGGCTCCAAAAAAGTTAGTCATAGTTCTCTTTGCAAGACAAAGCAAGAGATGCAAATATAACATAGGAATAGTCCCATAGATACAACAAGCAAAATGAGGAAGACGACTATAGAAACTTGCATGACAAAAATTGAAGACACTATTAGGAATGCCTGTATTATTTGCCAACAACTGCACTTCAAGGAAGACATAAGAAATTTAAAACAAAAAGAAAAGAAAACATATAAGATACTATTAAAAATTAAGGAGACATTGTTGGAAAACAAAATATGCAATGTCTGCATGCAAACATTGAAAAAATGCAGCCTGCCTAGATATGCAACACTCAATTATATCAGAATGAACATGCTATTATGATATACAACTGCCCTCTTAGAACTTGAGAAAGACTAGTGTCTGTAATAGTTATGTTTGCACAAATATTGCAATGGGGCACAAGAGATTGCAAGGGGGCCCAATTGGATCCATTATCAATGTACCGACAGACATGAATATTATATAGACAACATTGCTAAAGGGGCTCTATTATGAATGGTTCATAAGGCACAACACTTGCTGAAGGTTTTGCAAATGGGGTAACAACTCAAGCGGGCTTAACCTTGGAGAAAACTCCCTGGTTAAGCGAGCTGGAGCAAAGACTGGGATGGGTGACCTCCCGACGGACCGTGCTTCACCTCTGTGAGCATCACCTAGATGCAATGAGTGCTAAGTGGACCATTCGATATCATGAGAGATGGGTTCTTGTTGAACCACTACTCATGAAACATGGGTCAATGAGTTTGACTCGAAACTACACGGTTGAATCCTGATAGCAATATCATAATTTGACATGCTGTGGAAAAATACCTCCTACTTATCAATTGATGAGCTAAAGGGGCTCTATTATGAATGGTTTATAAGGCACAACACTTGCTGAAGGTTTTGCAAATGGGGTAACAACTCAAGCGGGCTTAACCTTGGAGAAAACTCCCTGGTTAAGCGCGCTTGAGCTGGAGCAGTACCGGATGGGTGACCTCCCGGGACGGACCAGTGCTTCACCTCTGTGAGCATCACCTAGATGCAATGAGTGCTAAGTGGACCATTCGATATCATGAGAGATGGGTTCTTGTTGAACCACTACTCATGAAACATGGGTTAATGAGTTTGACTTGAAACTACACGGTTGAATCCTGATAGCAATATCATAATTTGACACGCTGTGGAAAAATACCTCCTACTTATCAACATTGCTACAATCAGTTAATGAGGCATCCACATTTGTTTCGGCGTTGGAAAAACTATTGCAATAGACAAATGCATATCAAAAGGGGACGGTGTGACCAAATACCATTATGAATGCATGAAAGCAACTGCGCGTGAGAAAATCATACAAAATGCAATATATTTGATTAAATAGAAACTAACATAAACATTGCATGCAAGGCAAGAAAATATCACAAACAATGATTCTTCAGTAGATGAGAGTGAGTGACGGTGACACTACTAATGGCAATGAAATGCTTGTGAAAACTTTGATACAATGGTTTACTGAATAAAGAGCTATACATTGTATGCAAGACAAAATTATTGAGGTTATATTGGTAGAATGACAATACTCTCTTGGAATCTTCTAAGACAAATATGTTGAGGAAATGAATTTTCTAATAGTTTTTTGAGAGTTGTGTGACGAAGATATCACAAAAAAAATTCATACTAGAAAATTGCACAATGGGGGTTACGAAGCTTAGATAAGAGATTTACTTATCATATCACCAACTTATTTTCTCAAAACCATTAAAACACTAATAGGCCAAGTTCTTTCTACTGTGTGGGTAAGAATGCAAGGGCAACTCAAAGGCAAGACACTTGTAGCAAAAGATGTCAAGTACATGCCAAACCTTGAAAAAATACTATGATCCGATATTGGATATGTTGATTTCAAAAAAAATAAGAAAGTTGCAAATTACTTGTAACAATTCAAGAAAAATGTGTTCGCCATGATATGAAAACTAGAGCTACCCACATTTTTTGTCGCATTCGCTAGTGGAGTGCAAAATTGGGACCCACTAACAAGAACATCGTAGGAATTGTATTGTGCATATAAGAATAGGCCGTGGTGTACATAAGCTCAACAAGCCATTGAAGTTTATTCATTTTCTTTGATAAGGAAAGGTCTAGTGACTTGTGCTCGTGATTACAAACAATGAAACGATTGATATGTGTAGATGAATCTTTCTTTGGAAAGATATTGAACTACTTTTCAGTTGCAAAGTTCCATAATTAGGGAAACAAGCATGACCATTTCATGTTATGGATCAAAGATGTGTTGATATATGGAAGAGATAGTAATACTAGAGTCAAATTTTTTGTAGATAGACATGTAACTTGTAATATTGAACATTTGGATGGGCAAATAGTAGGATGCGCATCACCACACTAGGCAATGCAGGAAATCAAAGAGGCAAAATTGTTGTTATAGCTTTTTACAATCGCCAATAAGGAGAATCAAAATACTTGAGCCATTTGAGGACAAAAGCAATAACAATGTGTCTATTGCAAACGATTTTTTTTCTACATTGGAATTTACAACATATGATTGCTTTGTTTCCTCTTATATGTTTCTCAATGGCATAGGTATTAGTGAAAATGAGGACATATTAGCTGTACAATCTATATTGATTCAGCCAACAATGTTCTTATAAAGGAAATTGGCCCATATATGGAATAATATGTTTGAAAAAACATTCCTCACCTATGACGAGCAAACATGGATGCACAATATGTCCTCGTATGTTGTAGCAATATATTGTAGCTCATCAAAAAATGATAGGTCACTAACAAATACATTTAATGGCATATGCATAAATTGTTGGCAATAGAGCATTGATGTTGTGAGTATGATGGCATGGCTTGGCAATGTGTTGCTCAACCTGCAATAGATGTCTACTCAACAATGTAATGTCCCCTTTCCAAGCCTGACATTTTCAGTGACCGTTAGCCTTTCCTTGGGAACCCGGAGGTTAGTCGGTTAAAATTAGGGTTTCCTAATTTTAAGGAGGTTATTGCTCGAAGAGGATAGTTTTAATGGCGGATTCCTTCTGGGTTTTCAGAGGGCTTCGCGGTGGTATGTTCGTCTCAGCATTCAGAGTACTTTTTGGAATTTACTATTTTTAGTAAATTCTATTTTTGGCAGTTTCCAGATGAGTTTAGGTTGGTTGACTTCCGGTTTCAGAATGATCAGTTGACTTCTTCAGTTTTGGCTTCATGGCGCTTTCGGAGAATTGAGCTAAGTCATTTAAATTAAAAAGTCACGTTTAAATGTTATATTTTAACGTTGACCCTTTTGGCTTAGGCTTAATGACTTAATGTTGTTTTAAAAAGTGGGTTTTATGGGTGGCGCCCTCATTAAGAAATGATTTTAATTATTTCTTAAGTCAAAGCAAGATTTAATGGGGCGCATATTCCAAAGTTTAATATTGAATTAAAATATCAGATTGGGAGACTTGAAGAGAAAGTACGCCCTCATGAGAAGATTAGAGTTTTGACCTAAAATCTGATTTTAGGGTTTCGTGAAGTCAAACGAAAAATTATAAAAAGGAGGCTTGTGCATCATTTTGGACATCTTTGGAAAATACACTGTTATGCTGCCGGATTGGCTCTGGATCGCTTCGAGGAATGAAGGCCTCCTAGCATTGGGCATCACTTCGTGTTTGAGAGACAACATCAAGTGGTGAAATTCAGTCTTTTGTGAGTACAGCTTAGTTCATCCAGTTTGTGTTCCGCATTGCATTGTTAGATCATAGTTGGCATTTATTGTTTCAGCATTTAGCATCTTTTACTACAGCAGATTCATGTTTTCAATTGTAATTCAAAAAATACCAAAAAAAGAGTTCTGGGTATCATCTATTTCTCATTGTCTAGGGTAGGCGCCCCAATTCCTAGGTTTTTAGATTTTATTATTAAGAATTGAATTTTTAAGAGAAGGCCGTACCTTTCAGCTGGCCGTACCATTGTAGCTGCATTGAAATTCGTGCATTAATTATTGGATGCATTTTGGGTCTGTCTTTGGGTGTTAGTTTGGACGCCATAATAAGGAAATTATTGTGCATCAAGAATCAGGTCAATAGAACAAGTGGTTACTGAGATATGAGCATCTGAGCAATTCCTTAGGTTGCTGGTTATTCTTTAAGAGCAGATTTATATCAGAAAACAGAAATTATTGTATTGCTCTCTGAATGTATTATTGTTTGGGTATGACTATCCAAGATATGGGGAGTATTCTATGATGTAATACCAATCCTTCAGTTCTCTAAGACATTGGCAGGCGAATACTTCTTATTTTGTAACACTGACAGTAGTACTGGCAGTTATTCTGGCTTGTTCAAATCTGGTTATAATTCTAAGTTTCAATTAAGCTTTTGTAATAGTTATATCTCCGCCCTATGGTCGCTACTTTCCCGTCTTGGGTCAGCAAGCACATTCTGGGTGTAGAGTAGATTCAATATTCAGCATTTCCTTCTAGTTTGCTTTCAGTACTAGTTGAAATAGTATAACTCCGCCCTATGGTAGCTACTTCCCATTCTGGGTGAGCAAGCACATTCTGGGTGTTGAGTAGTTTCATTATTCAGCATTTCTTTCAAGCTTTGCTTTCTGTAATCACTCCGTCATATGGTCGCCCCTCACTCCACCTTGGATTGGGTAGCACATACTTGACGTTGAGTTCCCTTCTGCATCGTGAGTTTACTTTCTTGCACGTTTCGATTTATCCATCTAACCTTAACGGGTGCATTTGCTTGAATGTTGTAATCTGTTATTCGAAAAACGAAAAAAAATTGGCTCGGTATATTTCAAACAAGCTGTGTATATTGTCCTTTCACTTCATCTAAACTCCAATTTGAGGAAATGTAGATTTATTGACACATCTCTTGCTAGTGACCACACATTTGTTTTAAAGCATCCAAAAAACTTGAAAAGGAACTACATGAATAAAAGAATGATGCTTCTAAGACTCTAGTTCTTCATTATATTACACAGCTATAAACACTTGCAAATGTTTGCTTGGTGGAATTTGTTTCTGAATACAAAATAGATGGTGACAAATTAAAGGCAAAAACTAGACCACAAATCATATGATTGTTAAACACAAAATACATATTGATATGGAGAATTATTGTAGAGAACAACTCTTTTTGTATGTTCCATTCACATTGGATGAAAACATGTTGAAACAAGGCTTCTCAACATGGGAAAATGTTTTTGTGGTGCATCAAAAAATAATAAGATTGAACTTGACAAGGTATACCTACGATGAAAATCCTTTGTGGGGTGATTTGGATAAGGCTATCGGCGATGCCAAGATTGAAGATGAAGACTTTGATGATGAGAGCGATGTGAAAAAGCTACATGACACATGTGATGAGTAATACAATTTACAACTCGGCTTAGAAACAATAAAACTTGTTAGTTGCAAGAAACAAAGGACAAAACCATTTGAAATACGCAAACATCCACACTTACATGACAACACTGAGTATTACAATGTTAGAGGGATGTTTAACAATGAACAACAATCCATAGTAAAGGACATAATAATTAGGCTAGGCCATTGCATTTGTTCTTGACAAGAGGGGATAACACATGGAAGACATTCACTATGAAATCTATACACCAGAGCTTTCTCCACACATATGATAATTCTATTGATGGTGACCCAGATGAGATAAAAGGCCAAATGTTTGCTTATATAGGAAAAAAAAAAAACTTATAACATAGGAGGAATAACTTTGCAGTATGCATTTCTCATATTGTTCAACAAATTTGGTTTTATTCTATCGAGTTTTTCCAGATTGAATGAATTGTTGGGCATGTCCTTATAGATGAGATATCATATACTGCTGTAAGATTTCTACACTATATAGACAAAAGGTTATGAGATACAATGCAAACACATACTAAGTATTTTGGTAATCTTGATGTCATTTTTTGTAGTGACTTGTACTAAGCGTAGCCTATACATAATTGTATAGTGTTCCAAAATCCAACAACAAATATTAAGGTGGCACCATGCAATTTATAGAAACAAAACATCAAATGCTATAATTTACAAATAACAATGCATGTCATGTCCCCCCTTAGTAAGGTCAGCCTCCCAACACACTTTTAGCAAGGGTGTTTATTAAGACCACTTAAATATAATTATTTAATATAAAATGTAAATAATAAAATAATTAATATTAAAAATAAAATAAAATAAAGTTGAATTTCAAATTTGAAATCTTGGTGCCCAATTTAGGGCCTTGACACCTAAATCTAGAGTATAGATATTTAAGTAGACTTGGGCGCCATTAGGAGGACAATTTTGGAGATTGTCTTTTTGCTGTTGTAGCTGGTGTTTTCTGCTCAATAGGGACGAAAATCTATGTTATATAATAGAGGTTCTGACGAAACCCCTACCTCATTGAATTTGATCATTGATATTGTTTTTTGATTGGAAAATTCCATTTTTGACACTTGCAAACGCTGATTATAATTTCAAATCACATCATAGGCTAGCGAATAGGTATTAAATCAATAGGAGACACGATCAATCTACAATAGGCATCGCCCTACCATAATCAACCTTTATTGATTGTAAGGAGCCTAGCGAATCTACTCGGATTGCATAGAACCAAATCTAGGGCATTTTCAAGGGTGGGATTGAAGTGAGCTACCACAAACCCTTCATCCACGTGCTAGAAATCAAGCACGGATACCAGAATTTACCCAAGTGAGCTAATCCTATGTGAAGTCTAGTTCAAAATCATAGCCAATTGAAATTTGTGGGTTCCGCGCCTCAATTTCCAAGTCAGGTGCTGTGAGTTAACCACAAATCCAAATGCTCAACCAATAGTTTGGGATCATTAGAGTTGGTGTTGAATAGAAGATTGTTGTAGAACTCTAGAAGGATCAAACACATTTGTTGAGAGTCATCTTCAGTGTGATTCATGCCCAACCCTAGGGCATCACCCAGGTGTGCTAAAGATCCATCACTTGTCTAATCTTGAGGTTCTATCCATCCATGCACAAAGAAATCTGCCATCACCATGCACACATGATCGTTGCTAGTCAATCTCGTTGTAGTGTAAACATTCTATGAGAGGACTAGTAACCAATCGCTTGATTATTGGTAACCCTTCATGTACCACAGTTGTAGTTTGGGTGCAATAAATGAATGACATTGTCATAAGATTACTTATTCCTTTCTAGATTTGAAGTTTTTGTCATTTGTAAACTTTTGAAGATGAATATTCTCTCACTTAGCCCTACAATAGAAGATGAATCTATCAAGTTCACCATTCTTTGTTTAGAAGGCATAGTTCATGAGTGGTGGCATCATGGATTGATCACACAAGGCATCATCATATTGTGACATATGTTGATTTTACACAAAAGCTCATAGAGAGTTTTGATAGGAGAGATCCAAAAGTGTACTTCAAAGAGTTGACACGTTTGAGGTAGCATGGTTAGTGGAGGATTATGTAGCAAAATTTTAGCGGGTTTCAATCATGGTCCCATATGTGACAGATAAGAGGCTCATGTTCTTGTTTAGCGAGGGATTATTAGAGTCACTATGAGGCTTGGTTAGAGCCTTTGAGCCAATATCTTTGGAGGATGCTATTTGAAGGGCATTGAATTTGGAAGATTTTACGGTCAAGAGAAAATTCCACCCCAAGAGTGCACCATTAGGACAATAGAAGAGACCTTTCCACAAGAGTATTCCACAACCTAAAGCATTACCTCCAAAACCTAGTAGGGTGGATGAGTTTAAAAATGAGCTTTGAAGGAAAAAACTATACCTCACTTGTAGATGTTAGTGTAAATCGTTACATTATCAAACTAGTTAGCTTTTAGCCTACCAAGGAGAGTCTTATTCACACTAGTTAAGTCTCCACTCAGGGACTTTTTAGCCTTTGTCTCACTTCATGTGGTTGAGACACACGTACTCACCTTTTGAGATACATGCACTCACCTTTTGAGACACATATTGCATGCACACTTTATACATGCTAACACATTTGTCATATGAGCATACATGTGTTGCGCATTTGGAGGGGTATTCAGTAGTTCATTCCTACCTTTCTATCTCCTTGACCTTGCCTATATATGCAAGAATCTTATCATATATTTACACACTCTTCATATTATATGATAGACATGGTTTTGTGCACATTTGTTCATTGGTGGAAGGTTATCTTGATGTTGCTTTAAGATCTTGGCTTCTCCAACATGGTATCAAAGTCATGATTGCAGGTTCCTTCCTTAATCAAGGTGACTCCAGCACTTAGCCCTATCATCGGAGCATCATGGAGTCAAACGAACATCGCCATTGAGTTCGTAAGGCTTGAGAAACAAAGAAGTAACTTTCATTTTGTCAAAATCGGTAAAATGAAAATTTGCAATTTTTTGGTATCTTGTACTTGGTTGTATGGTACAAAATCCATATGGAATTGTACAAATCGATAATGTACAAATTTTTGATAGGAAAAAAACACAAAAAATTTAGTAGAGTCGAATAGCCACCCACTCTTTTGCAATTTTGGGTTGACATTTGTTTTTGGAGGATTTTTTGGCCTATTCGACTTGTTTGGAGGGTTATTTCTTTGTTTTTTGCTATTTTGTGAATTGGATATCTGTAGTTAATTGCACTCTACAAGCCTCACCACTTGAGCATTGTTGTCATGTCTTGCAAATGAAGCTAAGGTAGTCGGGAAATCTAATCGTTGCACTACATTACAACCCGTGCCAAAAAAGAGGACAATTGAGTAAATATTAAAAGATAATTAATCTTCATGTAGCAACTTAATAAAGACACCACAACTAAAGACATAATAATAGTAATACGATTAATTATCCAAAGGCATGCGGTGATTACTCAAGAGAAAAGACACGTCTTTTGAAAGAGATACACGATGTGAAGGGACATGTCCATTTGCTGAGGAAGGTATAAGACCTAATCATTTGAATGCAAGAAGGAATCAATCAAGAAGGAACAAACAAGATAGACATCAAGAAAGGAAGCGCGTGGAATACTAACACCATTCATTATTTCCGGATTAGGTGTATCTCTATCATTTAACATCTAAGTCGACCTGGGTTTAATATGCTTTGTTATTTGCTGCTTTACTTACATACCGATCTGATTTTATATGCATTGATTAATTGTTACTTAATAGCATCGATCTAATCTTCTACACATTGATTAATTATTACTTCACAACATCGATCTGATATGTATTGATTAACTGTTACTTCATAAGCCTCGATCTGATTTGATATGCATTATCAATTGTTACTTCATGCATCGATCTATATGTTGTTACTTTATGCATGATTAAGAAGCTATAGATGTATAATTACTATTGCATATTAATGTCAATGAATAAGAATAAATATGAGTGTATTAATCTGTCTGAAAACCCACCTTGTGGGAAGGGCCTGAGGAAGTGGAAAGGCCCTAAAAGATCCCACTAAAGATCTCCGCCCAATCCTAGGTGAGGATGGGCCCGAGGAGTGGTAAGTGTCGAGAGCCGCTTGTAAGCTCTGCCCATTCCCAAAAGTTGGCATGTGTCTTTCGAGGTTGTGACATGGATGGGGAAAACAAGTACAAGTCGCCAAGGGGGAGAGTTGTGGTATAGAACCTCTTAGGCTTGGCATATGACTTCAGGCGGACCCTCCATGTCCCTCCTCCTAGTTTATAATATGTTGCTTTCTTGAATATCTATTAATGTGATGTAATTGTGTAATGTTGACAAATAGATATACCATTTTGGGGAATGTTGTTCATGTGGTGGATGCAGGTTTCAATCCAGGATTACATCATTAAAGAGTTATTCATTTGATAAGGTGAAATCCCTAACCCTATTTTGTGAAATTTGGGATCAATAGACGAATTTTAGAGCCAATTAGGACAAGAGACATTACAATTGTGAGGCACTCTAAGGACATCCTCTTTGTGGTGTTCTCTGTCGCCAACTATCAAATTGTATCAAGTTGTGGATTCGACTTGAATTTGGCATTTTGACCTACAAAAATTGCTATGAATGACAACATGTTGGGCCATGCCATTTCAAACCCTATGGGCTTCCAAAATCTATCTCTACAACATACATAGCAATTGGGTCCAATTCGGTACCCTTTTCATTAGCACATAAACCCCAATGTTTGGGCATTGTGTATAGAGAGCTAAAGCTGTCTCACTTGTTCTCTACAATCAATGCAGTGTGGATTTTGTTGTCCATTCTCCTACTATTGAAACATATACAAGAAATGCATGAATTTCTTTTGTAAAGGACTAATTCTGAGCTATTGCGCCTTGAGTTTGAGCCTACTCACAGAGGAAGACAACAACGATCTACCTGATAAATTTCAATGTGCCACATGGGGTATCCTTGGCCTAATTCTATGGCTTAAGCTATTTTTTGGTAATAGTTGGTGATCTTATTGTTAGCTTGCATGTTGGATTTCATTTGTGGCTCACATATAGCCTAATGCACTCGTTGAAGAGGGGAATCCCATTGGCTAGTTCAGGAAAAGGAGGTGATTGCCTTTGCTAGAGGTGTTGTAGAGGGTCATACAAGTTAACTCCACACGTTTAGCTCTTCAGCAAATCACAATCTTTGACGCCCACTCAATGTTTCTTTTTGTAGGTTTTATTCCTCCACCTGTGAATTTCCTCCCCACGTGACCTCTTTGCATGAATAGGTCCACCTTCAATGGCAAGGTTTTATTTTAGTTGACTCCCAACTCCTCCCAATAGTAGGTCATGCCATACTTTGAGGTAGCGCTCATCCTTGCACCTTCCAATGGAAACCTCCCTATAGCACATCGCCATTGACGGCTTTATCGCCACATCTACACAAGTTGTGACAATCCCATCCAACGGTTTTGTGATCAACTAATGGTCACTTGGCAATCTACCCATCATTAACTGCTATGATTTCTTACAAACATTTAACTATCACTGTTAGCCACTAGCAGTTCTGGTAGTCATAGTTAGCATTCACAATATTCAAATTGTTACTAGTTTATGTAAATGTTAATGTTAGCATCTATAATTTTCAATGTAACATTTGTTTTAACCGTAGCAATTTTTGCTAACCACTAGTAGTTAGATAACTGCTAATGCTTACTACCAAGGTGACCACTAGTTTTTTTGTATAGTGTCCATAAGGGAGGATGTTTTCTTTTTGCCATAAATTGCAAATGGGGAGTCAATTTTTCAAGTTCCAATAGTTGATGGAAAGCTGGTTCTGTCACAAACATTGTGGTGCAAACAAATTTTCAAAATTGCGTTGTTTTGATTGATTTTGTGGCTTCTGAAGTCATAGTTCCTATGCAAATTTCAATAGGTCATAACTTTCACCCCAATGATCAAAATTTTGCAAACTTTTGATTTGATTCCTATTAGAAACACTATATTCTATAAACGGTCGATTTACACATCTGATCTTAACACAAGTTGTAATTTCTCTAGTACATCTTTCTAGAGGGGCCTATATTTTGGCACTAATCATTTTTTTTTTTGGGGGTGGGCGGGTGAAATTGCATTTCTACTTTGATTTTTCCCATCATTACATAATGTTTAAAATTGCAAAATCAAATGTACATATTGTGGGAGTAATCAGCATGGGGATGGATCTTGTCCTCATGTCTAACATCATCTCCTCCAACTTTTGTTCAAGTTCAATTCTTGTCCATTAGTTGATGCTACATCCGAATTTAGAGTTGATATCTCCATAGCTTCTAGCGATTCTATGCACCAAGACATTCATATTAGTTTTCCAGATCTACCATTTTGGGATGCATTTCTATCAGATATATCATCTTTGTTTGTAGAATCCCACATTGTAGATTTGGATGACACAATTGAGGACATTCATCTTCTATTTGATGACAATCACACCAATGCTGTTGTTATTCCATATAAATCATTGGATTTTTCTCTGCCTTGCCTACATCAACTTCTATAGTGATAGATTCTGCAAATATTCATGAGTTCACATATCTAACTCAATTATCATCCATTTTGAGATCCTCTACAATAGTATCAAATGCTCATCGATCTAGTTGTTACCATACATCCATGGTTTTGACACTTGAATCCTATACAGTACCTAATTCATCCTATTAGCATTTGTTGGAGTTTAGCGTTGTCTTGAAGATCATTGAGCATTATTTGAAGACATCTTCATGGGCATCATCTTGGTTTTTGGATGATGTGCAAAAGTCAAAGACATTCATCTTCCTATATATTCCTATTCGAAATGGGAAGTCCTTTTGCACACATTTGGGGTGTTGTTTATTCCCAAGGGGAGAAATGTTATTTATTGATTGTGAATCATCTTTAGCAGTCAGTCTTGAGCATCTACGAGCACTACAAGAGGCATTCTAAGGGAAGGTTGCATGGTTTCTCTTCTCTTCTTAGTTTTGGAAGGGAGCATTTCCTCACATGGAGTTCTTTCCTTCTCACTTTTTTAGTGGGTCACATAGACCACCTCTCTTTTCTCTCCTATGGGGGAAACATTCATTAGACATTGTGGTAGAAGTAGTTTTTGGGAGGTCATGATGAGTCCTATCTTCTTCACTTGTACATTCATTGTTTATTAGTTTTTTCTGGAGAGGAGTTTTATTTCCCACTAGGCTTTCTCCTTTACTCCGTTTATAAGAAATTTGTAAATAGGTAACTAACATGGCTTTAGTAGTTGGGGCCCATCATCATCTTTGCATACATTACTCCCTAAGTTGCACTTAATGGGGGGTGGTAGTGTAAATAGTGACATTATCAAACTAGTTAGCTTTTAGTGTACCTAGGAGAGTCCTATTCACACTAGCTAAACCTCCACTTAGGGACTTTTTAGCTTTTCGTCTCACCTAATGTGGTTGAGACACATGTACTCACCTTTTGAGACACCTATTGCATTCACACTTTACACATGCTTAGACACTTGTCATATGAGCATACATGTGTTGCATATTTGGAGGGATAGTTAGTCGTTTAGCCCTACCTTCCTACCCTCTGCAAGTATCTCATTATATATTTACACTCTTCATATTATACAATAGACATGCTTTTGTGCACATTTGTTCACTAGTGGAAGGTTATCTTGATGTTTCTTTCAGATTTGGGCTTCTCTAATAATAGAGAGCCATGGGAACCATGTCACAGGTGTTTGGGAAAGGGATAAATACACTATATAGAGGTACTTTTTGATGAGGATTTTGAGGTAGAAGAGTCTTGTTGATGTGATTTTTGTGACCGCACCAATCAGCAGAACAAAGTTGTCCGAAGGCTACTCCATTCTCTCTTGATCAAAGTATTCCGTGCGCTAAGATTGCAAGAAAGTTTGCACGTTCAATTCCAAGGTTCCGAAATACTTAGAATACCCTCAGTTGGTTTGATGTGAATTGCTGTTTTCACGAGGGGACTTACACAATTGTTCAGAATACTTTCAGTTAACAGTAGGTGGATGATTGGAAGGGGTTTATATGATACAAATGATTTGGCAATAAGGTACGTTCTCTAAAACTAATCAGAAATGAACGGAAAGTAAATAAGTGTAGGGCCTAAGAAGCTTATGTTCTATTCTAAATGCAAGATATGTGGAGCTCAACTTCAGCAAACTTCAACCAAATTTCACTTAGCCTCGCATCGGACAGCTTCAGAGAAATAGGTGCAATCTTCAAAGGAGTATTCAGATTATAGTTCGACATACATATACCATCATAAAGATGCATACAAGCATAAGAACCACAATCGAAGTTAAGTTTGAGGTATTTTCTAGTTGACCACGCAAGGCAGACTTACCATCAGTAAGTTGCTAGTGGTATGGATAAAGAGAAACTACTTCGATCAAACACCACAAATCCAAAGTAAACTACTTGCATGAAAATTAAATCCTCCTTGAAATTGAAGGAAGAAGAAACCTCACAAACTATTCATGACAAAAGTGGAGTTCATCATCAATGAAATTCTTTTATTATGATTAGCTTTTGTGACAATTTCTTACAAAAATTCTCAAAGGGAGAATTCCCCTTCTCCTTCAAACAATGCAATGAAACTAAACTATTCTAACCCCCAAAAATGTCTACTCTCTACTCTGCTCTGATATCCAACTGATTAACTACTAGTGTACAAATGAGGGGACTCCCCTTTATATAGCTGGCCAACCTCAACGGATGGTCCAGATCAAATTACAATGGAGGGCTCAGATCGAGCCACCTCAGCCCTAGACAAGATTAACCCTAAAAACCACCAGAAGGTGGAGTGGCGTCATTAATGATCCCAAAAATAGCAGATTCCTCCTTGACCACTATGGGCAATTAATGCCCACTATCCCTCTAGAAGATTCTTGTCCATGACTTTGTTTCCATTGCCCTTTTCTCTGACCGCGTAAGCTACGAACCGGGCCAGCACTGAATCAACTTCCTCCTCAGAAATCGCCGGAGTGAGATTGAGCTGATATTCAAGAATACCCACCATCTGCTCTTCCCGATCACAAGTCCTCCTCCAAGTCTCAATAGACTCCTGCGTGCTTTGAATAATTGCTGAAAATGTAGAGATGTTCTCGAAGTCAAGTTGAGAGAACATCCTCATCTCAAAGAAGAAAGGCTGCAACCTTGCCTTCAATCCTTCCACTTCCACCTCCTCATGAGTTGGCCTCTTGGCGAACAATGCATCCAATGTATTGAGGATGCCCTCGTGAATATTTCTCATGGCCTTCCTGATTTTAGAAGACTCTGTAGCTGCCATGTCGAAGAAGCCCTTCCCAGTGAATGTAGCCGAATGCCATCCAAGAAAATCATACCTGTCCCCATCCTGGATCACCCCTGCATTGACCAAAGTTTGCATGGGCACACGCATCAGAACAGCAAGGCGAGGAATGGTCTTGTCTTGGAATATATGAGTGTCACCCCAAGCTTGCTCAACACCATCCAAGCGCGAGAGGATACCAGACGCACTCCGAAAAGAGGAGACAAGATCGGCCATGAATTTCTCCGCCTCGGTGCGAACACCGCCTATCCATCTATCTCCTTCTCGGACAACTCTCTTCATTTCCTCGAGCCCACTAATTGATTCCCGTGGCAGCTCAGGCAGAAGCTCTACTACTGGGTTCTCTTGAGCACATGGACGTGCTAGATGTTGCACATACCCGACCAACGCCTTATGCTCCTTCTTCAATCTTTTATACTTTCCCTCCTTTTTCACTAGCCTGTCTTTCAATGCTTGGAATGAACTTTCAGCTTCCTCAACTATCTATGCTCCAGAAGGGCGCCCCAATTCGATTGTAGTCACCGTGTAACTTTCTGGCATTACATCACTTAGGTCATGGTCCTCCCTAGGAACAGCAACATGGAGAGTGCACGAACCGGCTTCGTTAGTCTCCATCTTTGAATACCTTCTAGCTCTCTTCCTTTTAGGTGACTTACTTGTTCTATTTAAAAGTTCCTCCATTTCTATTGCCAAGTCAGCATTGTCCTCTTGATCTCTCCTTATTGCATGTGAGAGCCAATTACGTTGAGTGTCGTAAACAATAAGAGGCTGTTCCTCAGTTGCCTCCACTTCACGAACTTCCTCTCGAGCAGTATTTTGTTGGGGCTCATCTATCTCCATTTGCTGGTCACCCTCCTCAAAACCTTGAATGTCAGGCTCCGTCTCACCCTCAAAGGCCGCCTCAAGTGCGTGATCAAGGCGAATATCTGTCTCCGTTTCATCCTCCTTTTCTAACTGATTGGCACCCTCAGGAGCGTTAGCACTCTGACTGTCCAGTTCTCTTGGCAATGGCTGATTGACCTCTCGAACTTCCGGCTTCTCATTCAATCTAGCTCTCTGGTCTGCAAACAATGAGATTTCTTGCACGCTGGAGGAACGGGCCAACAACTGAGTAGATGAAGTATCCTCTGATCCCTCTGGTTCGGGCTGAATAGGCTCTTCCTGTTGTTGTTGTGGTTCAACAGCCTGGACAATCTGTTTCTTCTTCTTTGCTGGCACTGATGGCCTCTGATCACCCATGAGATTGTACGTGAGGGCAATTGACTTTCTCTTCAACCTGTGGACATGCCCTTCCACCCAACTCCTTGTGAAGGTCAAGACAGGCATAGACAAAGTGTCTAAGTCTGTAATCTCTGGCTCAGCCCAATCTGGTGGTGGAATCGGCGTGTTCTTGATCGATTCATAGTCTGGGTGAGTAAGTTTGGTATCCTCATCAACTTGATCCGGGACCTGGACCACTTCGCACTCTTTGATTAATTTAAGAGGCAACCTGGAGAACATTCTTCTTCTAATCTCAGCCTCGTCTCCAGCATTTGCCCAAAAATCCTCCAAGTGAGCTGTGATGAGCCTAGCCTAAGCTGACTCAAAAACTCTTCTTTGTTCCCTTGAAATTTCGTCAAAACAATTCGAAGGCAAATTTCCAGCTTGCTGGTCTAAGTTATCAGTCTGATATGTTCTTTGGAAAACGATTATTGAATGCTTCCAATGTTTGAAAAAACAACTCTACTATGCATTTATTAACACCTAAGAGCAAGTATGATTTTTCCTAATCAGCTACAATGTCTATCAATGACTTCTAAGTGAAAAACTTGCACCTACAGCCACTTGACATTATGTCAAACAGTTGGTATGCATATTGAAAATGATTATTTCTGGGTGTGTAGTAATGCTGGAAGTGTTCTATGATATTCTTGTTGCAATATAGAAGTGGTAGAACAATGATAAGGACTTGCAACTAATGACTACTTGCAAATATATAAATCTGATTACAATTTTCTGAGATTGCAATGTGCTAGGATGCAAATATAATGACTGTCTTTTTATATCAGAACTTGCCACACTCTTATCATGTTCATAAACAACAAATGGGTGACAATAAATCAACAATATCTATCCCAGCAATGAATGCAATGTATTTATAACAATACAAATAATAGGAACCTGAATTCTTATTGCAGTTGATACTAAGCCTTTGAGCCTCCAATACAATCTGGAAATGACATCCTAGGGCAGCGCCTAGGTCTCCTCAACCCCTACGATGCATGCAAATGTTAATGTATTTTTTTCTGATTTTTATTTGCCTTCCAAGACTGAAATCGCCCCTGCTCCAGGGCTGCGCCTTATTGACAAATCGCAGCTCTATGCTTTGACAAAAATCTGGAAAAGGTCTTCAATTGATTGTCTCCATCAATACCAAATCTAGAAGCATTTTACTGTTCACGAGCACTGTAGCGAATCACTGTTCACACGCACTGTTCATGCGCACTATTCACGCGTACTGTAGCAAAAACACTGTTCACGCGCACTATTCACACGTACTGTAGCAAAAGCACTGTTCACGCATACTGTAGCAAAAGCACTGTTCACGCGTACTGTAGCAGCAGATGAAAACTTGCAATTTTATTCTAACCCTATGTTGGATCTTCACTTGTAAGCACAAATATGACTCCTGTATGAAGCCACCTTACTTAGCAATCTTCAGCTGATCTCTCACAACCTCAGAAAGCTCGACTCTGAAGAGGTTTCGTTCTCCAAAGCCTGAAAAATGCACGAATTTGCAGAAACCCTAGTTTCTTCACAAACTCCACGGCTCTCAATAAAAGACAAAGTTGAATAATCATATCCTAATGGTTCGATTTGTCCTTGCTGAGAATATATACTGCCCTTTGAAAAATTCGACCCAACTCCTTTAAAATAATCATTTAAATTAAATGATTTAATTCGCACTTTAGAACTTAGGAGAAATCATTAATTATTGGCGTCCATATTTTAATGAATATAAAATACTCATTAAGTCACATTTAATAATTTATTATAAAGTACAATAAATACTTTATAATTAAGCCAAATAATTAAATATTTAAATATTTCAATAAAGTGACTTTAATATAAAGTCAAATTATTAAATATTTAATAATTCATTAAATACTCCTTATTTCTCCGTCTGATCATCAAACTGTTGAACTGGGTCGATTCTGAGCTGAATGGTTGAACCAGGTGCCCTTCCCAAAATAGCAGCTTCCGCCTGACCTAACTTTCTAAAAATAGAAAGTTCCTGAAAAAGCACTCTGGAAGATTCTGCGAAGGCCCAACCTGACACAACTGCGAAACTGGAGCTACCAAACACTGAGTAACTGCCCCAGATGATCCTCTGCACTCTCCTGCCAGCCTACGAGGATCGAATAATAGACTAACCTCCTCGACAAACAGTGTCAGCTAAAACGGGGACATGACAGCCTGTGCCTGTACTCCTCACCCTGCACCGTTCCAATCTTCCCTCGAGGATCAAAATCTTGCCGACTGGTATGGAGAGTGAACTGATAGAACCGCAACTCATCTTCTACCTCCTTGGCTGCCTGCAAGGAAGGGCACTCTTCGAGTGAGTTTCCCAAAACAATGGGGAAGTGCAAACCTCCCTTCTTCTTCCTTCTTATAATTTTGTCATAGGCCACAAGTTGCCTAGACAGCTCAAGCATTATCATTCTATTCGTGGGGTACCTCGGTAGTCAGTAGACGTGTGAGTTATACCCCGGCAACCTTAAATAAGTAAACTTTGGGAATTGGACAAACCAAAACCCATACTCCTCGATCAACATTTGCGCTTCTTCAGATATTCTCTGTTGCAATCTCCGCTGAAGGGTCCTTGTGATGTGCATTGTGAAGGCATCGTTCACCCTCTTGAAGTTAGGGGTATTCGTGAGATGCAACTGCCTGCAGGATTCATGGATTTTGAATTGGTTGAAACCACACCCAATTGGTTCTTGGTATGCTAGCCCCTTGTATTTTGTCATCCGTGCCAGCATGTAGATAACATATGAGCTCATGTAGAACGTTTTTGTTCTCCTTAGATTCTGAAACTGCTCATCAATGTTGTCATTGATCGTAGTAGCCCAATCAACATCAGCCTTTCCTTCTAACACCACGCTGATATAAAAAAAATCCATGGCTCGAACACATATGCCTGAGGGCTGCCATTAACTCGACTAAGCAACATGATTAAATCACAATATTCTTGCTTCAGCTCCTCTGAAATAATTTGCTTTGGCAGCTTGGCGCTAGGAGGTTTAGGTTTTCTCATCCATGTGGTGTTAATCCTCTTAACACACTTGTCAAAAGATGTGGCATACATCTTGTCAGCTTTTGTCTTGGACTTGTATAACATTTTATCCGTGGGCAAAATCCCGAATGCCTCGCCAATTGCATTAGGTGCGAGGTTGGCCAGCAACACGCCATCCGGAGAAACAATCGTCCAGTGGTCCGAATTGTAGAAGTTTACTCACTCCATAATCAGCACTGGACACCGAACCGCTAGTTGGAACCCGACTGCCGCATATAATCCGCTCCTTACAATGTTGCGCGTGACTTCCGTCGGAGGATTGCCACCTTGTCCATATATCCTTCTCATGAAGGCCTCGAGGTTGAAAGAACCGAGGTTGGTATCAGTCACATTTCCAAACTTTGACACGATCTTTGATTCTGGAACAAAAGACTTCTTCAAATTCTTGATGATTGCCTGCCTGGAGGCATTTTCTTTGATAGCTTCATTATTTCCAGCCTTAGCTCCAGCCTTGCTTGTTCTAGCAACATCAGCTTTTCGACTTTCAGCCATCTGCAAAATGAGAAATAAACATTACAATTTAAACTTTTAAAAATAAAAACTTCGTGAGATGGCTGGCAAATGGAGTTGGCTGCGAAAAGAAAATAAAATTAATAACTCCAGCAATAAAACTCCAACTTTAAACCTTGATAAATTTAAACTTCGAAATATAAAACTCCGAACTTCAGCAATTTGCAGCCAAAAGAATTTTCAGCTCTCTGGAAGAAATCAACCTTAGCAATTCCAACTTCGGAAAATACTTCAAGTTTCAGCAACTTTCAAACTTACTTTCAGCAACTTGGAGAAATAAAATTCTCAACTTCAACAACCTCTACTTCTGATTTTGACCTTTCTCAGCACTCAGCAACTTCAGAAATTTTTTAAATCTCAGCAACTTCAAGCTCAAGCAATTTTGACTTCCAGCATTCAGAGAAATAATCAAATGATTTCAGCCTTCAGCAACTCTCAACTTCGAATTTACTCACAGCTCAAAAATTACTTGCAATTCTCCAGCACAAATCTCAACTTTCAGCTTTCAAAGAAATAAATCAGCCTCAGAAAATCTCACACAGCTCAAAAATTACTTTCAAATCTCCAGCACAAATCTCAACTTCGAATCTTGTGAATAAAAATGAAAACTTCGAAGCTTTTATAATAGAAAGCTTGTGCTTATTTTAGCCAATGCCATTAATTCTCTCCATCATGACTTAGCAATTTTCTAAATTTAAAAGAGAATATTCCAGCCGTCTTACAGTCGTCATAGCAATTTGCTATTCCGGGAGATTCTTTCCTCATTTAAAATTCAAAATTTCCCTCCCGACTGCCAGTTACTTCCAATTAACTGAAGTAATTTCGAGAAAAAATCATTTAAAATTTACCTCAGTTTAAAATAATCTCACCGCTTTCAAAATGGCATATTTAAAATATAAAATTTAATTTAAATGCCATTTAATTTATTTCACCAGCATCCGTGAAAAAAATCAATGTCAGCACTTTAAAGTGGCTAGGCACAATTTATTTTCCGTCCGTAATAACTCCGAAATGAATTCCCCTTGATTAAAATTGTTCGAATTTTAAAATTTCATGGGTCCAAATTAAAGGGGAACTTTTAATTTAACTTTGGAAAATAATTAAATTAAATTTTAATTAATTTTTTCTCTTAGGCAAATTTCGAAATTAATTGCCTAGAGAAATTTTATCACTTCCAACGCCTTAGCTTGATTTTTATCCTCACATTTTGATTTTGTCGAGCTTTCATTTTGAAACGAGTTAACCAAATCTCCAACTTCAACTTTGCTACGCCTTATAAACATTTTTGAATGTTAGCCCAAGTTTAGGCGTATTTAATACTTTAAGCTTTATTTTAAAATTTGCCTTAGACATCTTCATATCTTCGCATATGAGTTGATCAACCTCATATTTTGCCTTCTCCAAGATGCTGGGGCGCATATTATAGCTTGAAGTTTTATTTTGTGAGTTAGACAAATTTCAATCTCTTAACTCCTCCAGGCATGGCGCATGTGGATGTGCTAGCTTTGAATCTCGGACACTTAGCCAACCTTACCTCCCTTCTCCCTAGGCGCAAATGAGAGTTGATCCTCAAATTCGAAGCTCTTAGAAAATATCTTCGATTTATTCTTCAAGTTAAAGGGGGGCGCATATCATGTCTCCTACTTCCAGTTTTATGACTTTGAAATTTTTTGATGTGTTCTCTTCTTCTTCCAGGCGCAAATAGGAGGTTGGGCTTTCATTCTGGGGCGCATATGCATACTCTTGCCTCAAATTTCTCATGACTTAGAAATTTTCGAATCCAATGGGCGCATTTTGTGTAGGCAACTTCAAGTTTCTAACACTTTGCAATTATTTCTTCAAGAGCATTTCTCATCACGGGCTTTTGCCTTTAAATGCCTTAGTGTAGTTCTTTCCAAGTTAGGGGCGCACTTAACGCTTTGAACTTCAAATTTCGAAACACTTAGTATATACCTCATCCATCTTCCTAGCCAGGCGCATATCATACCTTGAGCTTTCAGTTTTTTTAACTTGGACAAATTTCGAATCATGCTTCCTCTAAAGCGCATTTGGCATGTCAAGCTTTCAATTCGCCAGACTTAGAATTTTTTAGAGCTTCAATCTTTTCCCAAGGGCGCATTTGATGTAGGCCACTTCCATCTTCAAATACTTAGCACGATTTCCATATCTTTCCTCAAGGCGCAAACAAGGGAGCATATTCCAACTTTCTCCTCCATCTCTAAGTGAAGGCGCATTTAGGGGGTCCAGCTTTCAAGTTTCAACACTTAGAAAAAAAAAATTCAAGTGTCCTTAAGGCGCATTCTGGAGGTGCTTCTTCAAATCTTTCACACTTAGAACATTTTTACTCTTCAAGCTCAAGGGCGCAAATAGCATAGGGAGCTCCAAATTTCAATGACTTAGAAAAAAAGCCCTCATCAAACACCCTCAAGGCGCATATTGGAGTAGGCACTTTCAGTTTGCAACACTTAACCATTTTTCTATTACTCCAAGCAACTAAGGCGCAAATGATGGTAGGAGCCTCCATTTTTTTTAAACGCCTTATAAACTTTGTTCACTTCTTCCTTGAAGTAGGGCGCATATGCCATGGGGAGCATCAAATCATCTACATAGAAAATCTTAAGTCACTTTCAAAGTGGGGCGCATTTGACCCATGGAGGTTTCAATTTCGACACTTAGAAAATTTTGAAGTTCTCACCCTCTCCAAGCTAAGTGCAATTGACACCCTGGGCTTTCAATTAGAACTTTTTCAACTCTTAACTCATGGAGGGCGCATTTGAGGTACCTTGCTTCAAGTTTCATCACTTAGACAAAAGTTCTCAAGTCATCACCTTGGTGGGCGCATATCACAGGTCCTCCTTCCAGTTTATACCTTGGGCGCAAATTACATGTAGAGCTTTCATTTTTGATAAAATTTTATTCTTCAAGTTCTTAGGCGCCTGTGGAGGGGTCAACTCCAGGTTTGACTTGTGAGCCTTCATTTTTGCCTTGGTAGAATTTCCGCCTGTCCCTTGCCTTTTAAAACAGATTCTGGTGCTGGACTTGAAAAAAATTATCAAACTTGATGTGCTTCGTGCCCTTTGCCAAATTTAGGGTGATTTTCTCCTGCTAACCCTAATTCGCCCTGGTTTTCTATTTTTAGAAAGTTCCTCAAATTCCGTGCTTTGAATTGATCTTTGACCCCAAAAAGCTTGATTTTGCTTTGTTTCGAACCCTGAGACGTGATTATGCCGCTGATGCCTGATGCCAGCCTGTACCTGCTATTTTTAGCAACTTACTAAAAATAGCAATTGCTTAGAATGTCTTCAAATTTCATGTGCTGGATGCCTGAAGTATGGGGATTGTGGCCAGATGCTGTTTTTGCATGACTGTCTTGTCTTCTCTTTTGAATTTAGGAAACCCTAATTCCTCTGTGCCAACCTGCTAAAAATAGTAAGTGTCTGATTTTACATCATCTGCAACTTCATTTGTCTTGAAATTTGCGCCATGGGGTCCTTATCACCTGCTTGACCTGCTACTTATAGTTGCTTCTGAAATGGCTAACTATTTATAGTAAGTGCCTGCTTTTGAGACTTCCTTAGCTCCGATCGTGTTGAAATTTGGAGGCCATGCTCAACGTTGGTAAACTTGCCTATTCAGACTGAGACTTTATGCTAACTTTCTATTTATAGCTGGTCTCAGGGACGCCTTACTAAAAATAGTAAGTGCTCGTTTTCCTTCAAATTTTGCCAGTAGACTCCCTGAAGGATACTGATCATGGTGGATACTTCAGTTTTAGAAATTTTGACGTCTGATTCCTCACTTTTAGTCCTGAAGCTCGAAACCCTAATTTTCCAGCATGCGTCCCCAAATGAGCTCCGTTTGACCTCATTTCTGCTACATGTTACCATGTTCGCAATTCTGGAGTGTCGAGCGACTATTGGAGCGTACCTGCTAAAAATAGAAAGTAGCTGAAAAAGTGACCAACTAGTTGTCAAATGATTTTGCATGTCACACTGCCCGAAAAATCTTGAAAAACCCAGAAAGACCCAGAAAAATCTTCAACATGCAAGCACTGGCTAAAAATAGCAAGTTTTAGAAAAGTGATCAGTTCCATTGGCATGTTACATCGTTGTGAAGCTCTTGGAAAACCCAGAAAGAATATGCCGACATGCGCTAAGAAAATTTGCATGCAAACCCTAATATCTGCCTCTGAAGGCTGAATGCTGAAAGTTGTTATCCCGTTTTGCATGTCATATCACTGCGAAGGTCTCGAAAAACCCACAAAGAATATCCAGACATGCATCTGAAAATTCAACATGTAAACCCTCGAAATTGCCTCCGAAGGCAGAACTGCTAAAAATAGCAAGTCACCTGTTTCTGCTCAAATTTTGTCAGTGGTGAGTTCAAAGTGCTCAGAGTGTAGTGTCATTGTCAGAACGTGAAAATTTCGAGAAAACAAACCCTAAATTCACACTTACTAAAAATAGAAAGTTGCAAAATTCAGTGAATATTTAGAGAGATCTTGCCAGAAGTATCCTAACAACAGTGCCAAGTTCAGAAGTTGATTAGCCAACTCGATTTGACCCCAAAGCAGTTTGAAGATTATAAACCCTAATCCACTAGAAAAATGTTCCAGACTCAGTCATAATTCAAATCCAGGTCAAATGGTAAGTACACTAGCAAATGGAAAGAACAAACCGAGAGAGGCAGACCGAAAAGGCAAAGCCAAAAGACCCGAATGGAGAAAAATTTAGGGGGGTCCCCATTTTGAATGGGGCGAGGTGTGAAAAGGTCACAACAAGTCTGAACTCGAGGTTGTTGCAGATGGTTGAGCATGTGGATCAAGGAGGAGAGCATTCAAGTGATACTTTTGCTACACTTTCATGAGTTCCTAGGTATCACCCTCTTCGAGTTAGAAGAGTCTTATAGGGACGTAGATCGACATTCTTGATTGATAGTGGGACTACCCACAATTTCATTGACAAGGGATTGGTGACTAAGATGGGTTTGAGGATATTATTTTGAGGTGTTTAATGTTATAGTGGTTGATGGGTTCACTATTCCATGCAACAAAAGGATTCAATAGCTCGAGTTGATCCTAGGAGGGCATAGGATGTGAGATGATTTCTATGTGGTTGGCATTGGTGAGATGGATTTGGTTTTGGATGTGCAATGTTTGCGCTTGCTTGGTTAGTTCTCACAAAATTATTAGACCTTGTAGTTGAAATTCAAATCTGATGGAAAGGATGTGGTTCTTCGAGGCCTATCTAATGGGGGTCCTAGGATTATTTTAGCAAAGAGGATGGAGAGGACCTTTTCGTAGAGGCCATGTAGCTTGGGAAATAGAATGCTTGATTATAGATATAGATCCATCCAAAGATGGGAGGCCTTATCATGTTGACATCGAATTCATCTTGGGTAAACATAGCAAGGTGTTTAGCGAAATTCCTCTAGGATTACCACTAGTTAGGGGCCTTCATCATGTGATTGAGACCGAGGAAGCAACAAAAATGATCATCGCTACACCTTATTGTCATTCGAGGAGACAAAAGGAGGAGATTGAGAAGGCGATTAAGGTGTTGTTAGACATGAGACACATATGACCTAGCTCTAGCCCATTTGCTTTTTCTGTAGTGTTGGTAGAAAAAGGGATGGTACCATGAAAACATGCATTGATTATAGAGCTCCCAACAAGAAAATCATCAAGAATGGCTACCTCATACCTAGCATCAATGAGTTGATAGATGAACTTTATGTTGTAGTGTACTTCGCCAAGATTGATTTTCAAAGCATACACAACAATTGCTGATACAGATGTTCTCTGTATTTAGTCGAATGACTCTTGCATTGGCAAACACTAGGCTAAAAAACTTGCCCACTTGGATTGGAATTAAATTGACAAGGAATGGATACCAATTCTTCAAGTTACAAAGCCAATACAAAAATTGGGCATGAAAATAAATGACTATTAGAAAAAAATGCCTGTAAGTTGCAAAACCAATTCATTATAAAAGCATTACACCATTTATTACAATATCTGTATTGAACACTCGCCACTTACAGCCTCATAAAGAGGACATTTTGCACAACAATAACCTAATGCCATTAGACATTATGTATTTACAAGAGACACATCCAAAAACACGTGCGTTTGGCAATGTAGTCTTAGAGTTTGTTGCATTTTAGCCCACCATATTCATGGTGTAATGACTTGTACTAGAAGATGTTGAAGCGATATTGCTTGGGTTGGTTGTTAGTGGTGAGAAACTTAACACTTGTAACCTCTGTACTAGACTAGTTGAAACACTTTAAAACATTGTAACAATCATAGATGAGGTAATATCATGTACATACAAACAAATTCTTGTGTACATTGTAGGTGATTTTAACATTGACACGTCCGCACCCAATAAGGAAACAAAAATGCTTAAAAAGTACATGCAAACCTACAACATGAATTTCTTGCTTAAAAAAATAGGACCTCAATCCAAACTAGTTATCAATCATGTTTGGTCAAGTAATTATTCATAGATAACTAAGATATATAGAATAGAAACATGTTGGAGTGATCATGATGTTGTTCTAGTGCATATTGAGAACATTGTCCGGGACAAAATATATTAGTATTCACCTAGAGAACCTGCAAAGGAATCTGGTTTGTGTAAAAGGTTAACATATTCCTAGTGCTATTGCAATGCAATCATTCCGTGTCAAATATGTCCATTCATTAAGCTAATGACATTTGTGTCCTTTGCTTTTGTTGTTCTATGCATTACTATTTCCCATGTGTGAATAGCTAATATGGCTGTTTTGTACGTGGCTTAAAAACATGGATAGCAGTCAAGACACCTCTTTTGATACAATGCTTACAATTGGAGAGCAGCGGCCACGAAAACGGTAGGGTTTCTTAATAATGTCTAGTGGATACAGGTTTTTTGTGCCTCTCTATTAATGGCATGAACTTCTTATGTAGTGCCTCTCTATTAATGACACAAACTTATGTTGGCTGAAAGTTGTACAAATTGATAGCATGTAAATGTTTATTTACTTGATTGTTTCAATGAGTGATTGTATTGTAGAGTTGGATATTGGAATATCTTGGTGGTCATTAGTTGATTGGTTGTGTTGTTTTGTTGTAGCCGGATGGAAAGCATTGAATTAGGCAGCACCTCATCTGCTAGCTTGCACACACAAAGCAATCAATCCGAAGATAGGTACTGCTTGGAAACACTTTTCTCTTTCAGGTTTCTTCTCCCAAAATTATGTATACAAGAACATGTCCTATTACTTTGTGTAGACTCAAGAAATAGCTGCAAGCCTACAATTATATGAAGGTGGTGCAGCCATTCCTAAAAAGTGCACATTGGTCAAAATACTTCAAGATAATGACACAAACTTCTTGTGTTGTCTGAAAGCTGTACAAATTGATAGCATGTAAATGTTTAGATTGTTTCATTGATCGATAGTATTTCAGACCTGGGTATAATAATGTCTTGGTGGTCTCTAGTTGATTTGTTGTATTGTTTTGTTTTAAGTTACCAAGTTTGGTACGAGTATGGGTACGATTGTACAACAATTTTTTTTTTCCTTGGGTATGGGTATAGGTTTGGCTATAATATATATATGTTTAAAATTTTATACAGTAAAGTGATACTCGTAATTGCCAATAAATAGAATATTTAAATACCTTTTATTCATAATTTGCAAAAATGAAAATACTCATAAATTCATAATTCAATGATTTGTCAAATCAAAATGTCATCACATAATGAAAATTCTAAATTACAATCAATATTGTAAGGACCCTTGCCAAATCTGTCCTTAATTTTCTGATTTTGATGTTCGGAATTTTGTCAAACACTTTTCTTGCCAACTCTATCAGCTGATGCTTAATGTTTCTCTTTATGTGTTTGATGCATGTAATGATATCATGTGCATTAAAAGACTCTATTTGAAATCTACTAGTGATTGAAATGAAAAGAGAGATATAATGCAATATATTTTCTGACTTTTCCATTACTTATATATGACTGGAAATGAAAGTAAATGACAAGAGGCATTATGACAAACAGTTGTCATGCAACTCCAACTTCTTATATTGCAGCTATGGCTGTTTACAATATTCACCAATGATGTTTGCTACTAATCACCCATCAAAGAGATGACTTTATAATGACAATGCCAACTCAGATTACAATGCAGTTCCAACTATATTAATCATATGATATACAACTACAGACTGCTGTGACAGCGATTTAAGATGATCAAATGCAACCTACAACTGCTGTAGATGACAGCGACTAAGGACAATGGAGATACAATTCTAAATGCAATGTTTATAACTGGAATAAAGAACTTTGAATGACGCCTTGATGCAGCAATACCACAATGCAAAAACCAAACGTATCTCCTCCAAAAGTCGTCTGATTGTCACTAGATGGCTGCGCCCAGGTCTCCAACATAGAACGACTATGTGCAAGGCTTTAATCTTCAAAATCGAATCTGCTGCTATGCTGGAGGCTGCGTCAATGATTTGCCAGCAAAATCACACTTTAATATTGGAAAATCAAATGCTTCAAAGTCCACAAAACCCTGTGTCTAAATTCCCTGAAAAATTACAATTTCTTTTAATGAAATCGATTTGTTAATGCCTGAAAAAGATTCTCCAATGTGCACCTGAGTACCTCCAAATAAATTCAAATTTTCTGATGCCTCAGAGCTGCGCCATTCTTTCTTGAAGAACCACGATTTTTCCTGAGCAAATATCAACTTAAATTTGATGTGCAAAAGTCACTGAGTATGATTCCTCAAAATACACAATTTTGTTCCAGCAAGAATGAACACTAGAATGGGAAAATCGATTTGACAAAAAGCTGCAAATGAACCTCTCAAAATATCAAAGATTTCCTCCAATGAAATCGATTTTCTATACCTTTCCAAATTTTGGTCAATGACCATTAAAATTTGAAATAATAATCTCAGCCAGGTATAAACTCCTTTCAATGATGATTGCAGCAATACATCAACTGCTGCAAATCTCCACCTTTTCAGAACTAATTGCAACAATAAACCAGTTACTGCAATTCTGTAGATTCTCCAATAAAATGCAATAATAAACCAGCTATTGCATTTAATCAAACTCCTTAACAGAAGTGCAATAATACCTCAGCGATTGCACCAACTCAAAGTCTCCAATGAAGCACCTATAGAAACTTTGGATGGATTCCTTCACAATTTCCAGCAAGGGTTGATCTTTCACAACCGAACTTGGTATCCTAGAGTCTTCAAACCCTCGAACAAGCAAAGCATTCAAGCTTCTACCAAACTCGTATCAATAGAATAATCCAAGACATACTCAAATGCTAGGCCAATAGCTCCTTATAAAGATTTCCCAATGGCTTCCAAGAAGCTTCTAGAAATATTATTATTTTATTCCCTAAGTGACTTTATGATATAATATTTTATTTTAGTCACTTTATTAAATTAATTAAATATAAAGTTATCTTATGATTTTAATTTATTGAAATAACTTTATAAATAATTAATTTAATAATTATTCCCTTATTTCTCCTTTTAGCCTTCAGGAATAAATAAAGGCTAAACGATCCTCAAGGTGGCTACAAAAAAGGGGACATTACGAATATTTAGTAGTCTTCATATTGAAGATTTTGAGATTTCTGGATTTTGATTGTGTTTAAGTTTTTTCATCAACGTTTCGGATCACACTCAGTGATCCATCATCAGGATGATAAAGAGCTAAGGAGATGAGAAAAGGTAAGATGCAGACCTAATTTGCTTAAAAGGAAGAGAGGTGAGAAGTTGGGGAGAGAGAAGGGTACAAAGACCGAGACAAGAGAGATAAAGTAAGACCAGAAATTGAAAGAATTAAAAAATAATAAGAGAGAAAAAATATATAAGAATGAAATTTTTTAAAAACAATTCTAACGCAAAATAGTAAAGAATATTGTATTTGAAACTATTAATGTTATCTTTGATATTGAAAATACTAACTATTAAAACAATAACGTAAATAAGAAAGAAAATTAAATTTGAAACTATTAATGTTTTATTTATTATTGAAAATAATATTTAAGGAAACACAAACATATAATAAGTAATATTATATTATTTATTATATTATATTATATTATATAATATAATAAATTATATTATATTTGAAAGAAAATTATATTTGAAATAAAATTATATATTTGAAAGAATAATATATTAATTTAATAAAATGAAGCAATTAAAAAATTCATTTTTTCAACCTCAATTCTAATGTAAAATCGAAAAGAATAATATATTTGAAACTATTAATGTTATCTTTAATATTGAAAGAACTATCTATTAAAACAAAAACGTAAAATAAGAAAGAAAATTAAATTTGTAACTATTAATGTTATACTTATTATTGAAAATAATATTTAAGGAAACACTAACATAAAGTAAGAAAGGATATTAAATTTAATATTAGAAAAAATATCTATTTAAGAAGGACTATTAATGTGCTATTTGATATTGGAAAATAATATCTGCTAAAAAATGACAAAACAACGACAAAAAGGAAAAAGAAAATTAAATTTGAAATTATTAATGTTATAGATAATATTGAAAATAATATTCATTAAAACACTAACGTAGAAAAGACTATTAATATTATAATAAAAATAAAATCTATTTAAGAGAGAAAATAATGTTATATTTAATGATGAAAGAATCAAGTATTTGAAACTAAGAAAATTAATGAAAAAAGTAAGAAAATTCATGAAGAAGGTATAATTGAAAGAAAAAATATATTGAAAGAAAATTAATGTAAGAAATAATAATATATTTGAAAGAATAATATATTGGAAACAATCAAAGTTAAAATTAATATTGAAAATCAAATCTATTTAAACACTAACGTGAAATTAGAAGGAATAATAAACTAGAAATGAAATTAAAAAATGCTAGAATTTAAAATGAAATTAAAGATTGCTAAGAAAATTCACGAAGGAAGGTATATTATATTTGATAGAATAATATCTGCTAAAAATGACATAACAAAGACATAAAAAAGAAGAAAGAAAATAAATTTGAAATTATTAATGTTATAGTTAATGTTGAAAATAATATTCATTTAAACACTAAACGTAAAAAAGGCTAATAATATTAAAATAAAAATAAAAACTATTTAAGAGAGAAAATAATGTAAAATTTAATGCTGAAAGAATCAAGAATTTGAAACTAAGAAAATTAATGAAAAAAGTAAGAAAATTCATGTGAGAAGGTATAATTGAAAGAAAAATATATTTGAAAGAAAATGAAAAAAGTAAGAAAAGTCTTCATATTGTTTTTCATCAAAAGCATCAAAGTCAACATTCATTCAATTTCATTTTAACTGCAATCAATTGGAGTGCCACTCCCACTAGCCGTGTCATGTGCAAAGGCTACCTGTTGTGACCTTTTTCACACATCGCCCCATTCAAGATGGGGACCCCTAATTTTTGCTCCATTCCGGTCATTTTGGCTTTGGTTTTTGGTCTCTCTCTCTCTGTCTGTCTCTTTTCTGATGGTCTACTTTCTGGGGTTGCGCCCATCAGTGAATTTAAGTGTGGATTTGGCCAAGTCTAAAATTAGGGTTTGAGTCTTTCCAGCCAATTTGAAGTCAAACGAGGTGAATAACTTGAAATTTGAGCTTAACGTTCTTGTCAGTATGCTTCCAGCAGGCTCTCAGCAAAAATTTATCAGATTCCGAGGTACTTACTATTTTTAGTAAGTGTGAGATTACAGGCGATTCGTCAACATTTTTGAGATTCCGACAGTCACACTGCATTCAGAGTATATCAGGCTTTCGCGTGCAAAATTTGAGCAAAAACGGACAACTTACTATTTTTAGCATCTAGCTTTGAACAAATTCCGAGTGCAGATCGAGTTTTCTTTGTATGTTTGCATATTCCTACTGGGTTTTTCAAGACCTTCGCGATGATATAACATGCAAGGCGAAACGACAACTTTTAGAATTCAGCCTTAGAGGCTATTTTTAGGGTTTGCATGTCGGGGTTTCTTTTGCATGTCGGATGATTCCTGATGGGTTTTGAGAGCTTCGCAATGGTATGACATGCAAGCGAGGATTCTCACTCAGTAAGGAACTTGCTATTTTTAGCAGGTGTGTCGGCGGCCGCCACCAGCATTCAGAATCACGAGCTGATCGCAGTGTCCAGAAACGAAGGCAAACAGAGATCATTTGGTATGCATGCAAAGCAAATTAGGGTTTCCAGCTTCGGAGCCTAAAAATAGGCATAAAAACTCAGAATCTTCAAAATCCAGTGTAAACCACCGCGATCAGTGTTCTTCAGGCTATCTGCTGGTGAAATTTCAAGTCGATCGGAGCACTTACTATTTATAGTAAGTCAATTTGGAAACTGGCTAAAAATAGTAAATCAGTTGCATGCGCCAATGTCAGCAGGCAGGTCACGCGGTGAGGAGTATCCCATTCAAATTTCAAATCAAACGGAGCTGTGGAGATATCAGAAACATGAGGTTACTATTTATAGTAAACTACCTCTGGAAATGGGCTAAAAATAGCAGGGTGATTAAAAATGGCAGTGTCGACAGGACAATAGAGCTATGAGGATGCTACGTTCAAAATTTCAAGTTGATCCAAGCTTCAGAAGTGCAAAAATGAGAAGGCTTACTATAAATGGCAGGGTATGAGAAGCTGGCAAGGACGCGAAAAATACCTAAGTCTGAGTTTCATCCAGCAGACACCTCCAAATGCGCCCAACTTGAAGAGAGCTCAGGAAGGTTGAAAAAGTTTCTAAGGCAAACGAATAACCACCTCCACTGGCAAAATGCGCCCAAGGAGAGAAAAAGTCAAAGTGGTCAATGAATCTCATCCACCAGTAAGGCCAAAATGCGCCCTCCTCTCAAGACTGAGCATTCAAAAATTAACTAAGGCATGAAGTTTCATCCTCCTCAAGGCAAGAAATGCGCTTAAGATAGAAATGGTCAAAGGAAGTCAATGTTTTCATCCTGCAGGAGGTGCAAAATGCGCCCAAATCATGCCATGTGAGGACAAAAATGAGAAGCTGAAAAGTCACAAGGAAAGGCGTTAGAAAGTTATCCTCCTCCACATAAGAAATGCGCCCAAAGCATGGCAAGTAAAGACAAAATAAGGAAGGCAAGGTGGCGTTGCATGTGCTTCATAACCTCCAAAATGCGCCCATGCAGCTAAGGAGTCAAAAGGGTCAAAGATGCTCATCCTTCACACATAGTAAAATGCGCCCACTTCAAGCATAACATGCATGAGAATTTTCCAAGTAAGAAATTCGTCCTCCATCTAGGCTGAAATGCGCCCAAAATGAATAAAGTCAACAAAGTCAAAGAGTTTTGTCTTCCTCACCCCTCCAAATGCGCCCAAGTTTATGTGGTAAAAGGTAAGTGAATGGAGTGAAGGAAGGTAAATAAAGTGAAGGATGCTTCAAGGCGTGGTAAACTCAAGGTAAATGCTAGGCGTCATCCCTCTTCAAGTGCTAAATGCGCTCAAGGTGGTGGATGTTGGAGAATTTTCCTAAAGGCGTGTGGAGTATGAGAACAAGATGTTGGGCGTGGTTTTATCCTTCACACATGTTAATATGCGCCAAGTAAAGAGTAAGTGTGGTGGTGAAATAAAAAGTGCTAGGCGTTGAAGGTGAGGAGTGGTAAGGTGTTAGAAAATTTTTCTGAAGCATGTGAAGTATGAAATAAAGTGCTAGGTGTGGTAATATTATTCTCCAAATGCTATGCGCCAAGGGTGGCAAAGTGAAATAAGGTATAAGAAGGGTGATGAAATATTTCTCTAAGGCGTTGGAAGTGGAGTCTTCTGGCAAGTGTAAAAGAGGAGAGGTTTAATATGCTAGGCGTGGTGAAATACAAGTTGTTGGCAAATATTGCTAAGGCGTTGAAGTTGCAAGGTGATAAAATTTCCTCTAAGGCATTGGAGCTCCAAAAATATTTTTCAAGTGTGAAGTTAAATACGAAGTGGTGGCTAGAAAATAAATGTGCCAGGCATCTCTGTGAATAAAATTTTCTAAGTGAAGTTGGTATTTTCACAGGCAAAGTGGATCGAGCTGGATATAAAATTTTTAAGGCAAAATTTTCCAAAGAGATGATTTAAAAAAAAAAATTCTAAGGCACAAAATATTTTCTTCCTCTAGAAAATGTGCATAGACTCTGAAGAGATAAGATTTTTCTTGAAGCACAGATGAGTCGCCTGAGGTGAAGTCAGAAGATGCCAGCTCCACAGGATTGATAAAATTTTCCAAGTCAGAGCAAAATTCTTAGAGGGGATCGAAGAACGAGAATAAATTTGATGAAAGAATATTTTCTAAGGTTCAAAATTCAAGAAAATTAAATGAACCCGTTCGTTGGGCACCCATGAATTCGATGCGTTCTGGAGAAAATTTTCTTCTGGGTATCGAAGATTATCGATGAGGAGTTGATTTCAAGGTCTTCCACAGTTTGTCGAGGATTCTAGGATGAAGATTTTAAGTGGGCATCAGGTTGATGTATTTCCTAAGGGAAACTTGAAAATTTTCTAAGGCAAGTGTGAAGGAAATGTGTTTTCAAGGTGAAATCCTCCAGACGATGAATTTGAAAGGAACTGCCTAGGTAAATTTGCTTCAGTCCTCCGTGAGGATAGTTTACTTAAGCCAGAAATGAATAAAATCGAGGTTATCAGAGCTCCAGCAGGTGAAATGAATTTCCCAAAGATGAAGTTTGTCTAAGGCATGAACTTGAACACAAAGTTGGCGATGAACGCTTGAAAATTGGAGCGTGAGGATCAGGTAAGTGAGTTAAGTTTATATCATGAAGTATTCTAATACCCCTCTCCTTGCTTGTTTTGCAGGAGAAATGTTGAGGCCAAGCGTTGATGATTTAAGTGATCCGCGATGATATTACAACTTTCAGAGGAAGATGAGTTACAATCTCGAAGGAGGAAAATTTGCAAGAAAATGGCTAAGTGTTAAGACTTAGTATAACTCAAAGTGACAAAGATGAAGACCCTCAAGTGGAAGAAATCAAAGAACAACGCCAAGAAAGAAGATCGAGAACAGTGTGAACGCGTCTACAAATGGAATCTTCTAGAAGGATGATGGTGGACATTATGGCGCATTTATTACCCCACTCTCCTCTGTGGCGGTTTTTAGGGCAATATTATTTAGGGCTGAGGTGGCACGATTCTGGCCACTCTATTGATTGTAACCCTAGCCGTCTTTTGGGACTTGGCTAGCTATATAAAGGGGGAGTCCCCCTCATTTGTAAAAATTAGAATTAGATTAGACATTGAAATAGTAGACATTGAGAGAGTATTAGTATTAGAGTTAGTAGTGTAGCATTGTAGAGCATTTTTGCATAATTTGGAGAAGAGAGAAAGTTTTCCCTTTGAAAACTTTTGAGGAGATTGTTGTGTAACACATTTTATGATAATAGATCTTTTCATTGATGATGGAATTCGTCTTGTCATGAAATGCTAGCAAGGTTTCTTCTTCCTTTCGTATCCAAGTAGCTTAAATTCATGCAAGTAGCTTATTTTGGTGTGTGGTGTTTTATTGAGATAGCTTCGCTTTATTCCATACCACTAGCGGCTTGTTGATGATAAGTTCGCCTTGCGTGGTCGACTGGAGATTATTTTGTGTTTAACT
The DNA here is from genome assembly GCA_007258455.2 of Sequoia sempervirens. NCBI lineage: Eukaryota > Viridiplantae > Streptophyta > Pinopsida > Cupressales > Cupressaceae > Sequoia > Sequoia sempervirens. The sequence continues at coordinate 97,783 of VDFB02235886.1, forward strand.
TTGGTTGTGGTTTACATACTTATATGCGTCGTTCTGATGGTGTATGTATGTTAAATTATAACTTGAACATCTTTTGCTGTTTCCCTTGAAGATTGCACCGATTTTACTGAGGCTGTCCGACGGAGGCTAGGTGAAATCCGGTTGAAGTCTATTGAAACAAAGCTCCACATATCCTGCATTTAGAATAGAATGTTAGTTTTTTTTAGGCCCTAAACCCCTTTTACTTTCCGCACATTTCCGATTAGTATTAGGAATCCCGTGCTCACCTGCCAAATCATTCGAATTACATGAAAACCCTTAGTCCGCTGTCTGCTGTCAACCGCCGAACAATTGTGCAAGTCCCCTTGACATACCAGCAACATCACATCGAGCCAAACTGAGCCTATTCGCACTTAAGGAACCTTGGAGTTGAAAGCATGATCTTACTCGCAATCTTAGCATGCTTAATACTTTGTTCAAGAGAGGATAGAGCGTCCGTTGGGAGACTTTATTCTGTGTTGGTGCGGTCTCAAAAACCACGTCAACACTACCTCATCTATAGAGACTTTTTCAAGTTGTGCAACTGTAGTTTCTAAATCAGCACACTTAGGACTTAGATCCCAATTCTTTGTCACATCCTCATTGTATTCAAGTGTTTTATGTGACAAAAGATGAAGTTTGGAGTGTACATAAACCAAATCCTCAACTTTTTTGCACTCAAACAGATGCGCTTAACCGAGGGGATGGAGGAGTATGCAGTCCAATTTCACTCAGCTGAGGAAGAACTTGAAACTTGTTGAATTTGCATACAAAATTATTTATTTAATTTTGTAAATACAAAACATAAATTATAAAGTTGTATTATTGTAAAATATAATATATAGCATAATAGCAACAAATGAAAAATGAGAAAAATATAAAATAAAAAGATACATACTTGAGAGAGAATTTTAATTGCAAGAGGCTGCAACTAAATAGAGCCTTAACCATGTATGCACATGTTGGTAGAGATACGTTAGAAGACATAAGAGAGTTGTAGAAGACAACAAAAGCTACTGCAACTTATTGCAAATAGGATGCAGAGGATAAGGTTGATTAGGCCTAGTAGGAATAGGTATATATTGTAAGGGACATGTCCCCAATAGCATATATAGGAAGATGTTAGATAGATATGATAAGAAAGTAGGAAGAAGAAGATAGATATGTAAATGAGATAAAAGGAACAACAGTAATATCAGATTATGTTACATTAGAGTAGATAAATATAATGTATGGAGACAATATTTGGGATTATTTAAATTGATTTTTGACTATGGTTTATGTTAGAATATCATTTAATACTGCTTTGCACTTAATCATTGATCATTCTACTATTGCTGTCACTAGGGTATAATGCAACTCTTAAAGAATTCCTAGGGTTTAGAACTCCAATTTGTTTTTCTTGCTAATAGTACCAATCACAAGCATCTTCTTAAAGTTGTCTTGAAAAGCAGAAACATCAAGATTCCTTGAAGATATGAATTGGCCAAACTCATTCAAGACAACACTTTGGATATTTTCATTCAAAAATATCCTTCTAAATGCAGCCTTGTAGCCAGTAGCAATCTCTTCATCCCTATATGGTGACACCCTTTTCGGCAAGGAAAGTATTTCTTTGCTATAATATTTGGGCAGCAAAGAAAATGCTAAGAGATGTAAGAGGGTGGCCATCTTGTTCCAAGGGTCAACGATGATCTTTTGCACACTTCTGAAAAATGTTTCCTTTGGGTCATGTTCCTTGGCTTCTATTATATTTCTTATTTTCTCAATCATGGAGTCCATGCCATAATAAATTTCACCGAAACATGGGCAATCTGTATCAGCTTACATAATCATGTTGATGATGGGCTTAATGAAAATCAAAACATATTCCACACGAGCCCACCACTCATCATATAAGATCAATGCTTTTACTTTTTGGGCTCTTTCTGTGCTTGACTACCTCCATATACTCTGAAGGCCATTGATGATCATAGAACTTGATGCCTCTTGCACCTTCACAAGTCATCTTAAAATGATTGTGTGAGATGCAAATTGAGTTTCGACAATCTAACATGGTGTAAAAAAGCACATGTCACACATCAACAATTAAAAATAAAAAAATATACTAAAAGATAAAATTTAAATTACCTTCTACAACTCCAATTTGGAGAAGGTCTTGAAGATGCCTTGTGACATATGATGAGTGGTCACAAACATTTGGATCTTCTCGCTCTCTGTGTAGATTTATTTGATCCACTCAATTTGTGTGCCAATCTTTTGCAATATCAAATTGAGTGAACTGCATATGGTGTCCAAAAAACATGACCATATGTACCTTCCACTATAGAACCAACTACCCTACAATTTTTGGCATTGTTCGTTATGACTTGTACAACATTTTCAAGGCCTACCGTTTCAATGGATTCTATGAGGATATTGACGATGAAAGTTGCATATTCACTTGCTCCTCACAATCTACTGCCTTCAAAAACAGTGCCCCTTTAGGGGACACTGCTATAACATTGATCAATGGTCTATTTTTTGCGATCTTTCCATTTATCTAAAATTGACACACTTGTTTTGGGCCATGTATCCTTGATTACTCTCAATGATTGTAATAACCCACCCTTAATTTTTTCAAATTTGCAACTTGGACAATGTTAGCAAACATAACAATGATAAGCAACCGAAGTAAACACCCTTCCACTTTTTGATCACCCAGATCCCAATGTGAGCAAGGTGAGAGCATACAGTGGTAAGGTTACAATTATGTGCGTCTTAAGAAAACCACTTCTTTAGTAGGGTGAGTGTGTAAAACCAAGTGCATGAAATGAACCATACACTTATTTAGTGGGAATTATAACAAAGCAAAGCACTTGGCAACAAGCTGACCAATCAAGAGAGATCGTCCACTTGTTCAGCGGGTATAACATAAAAGTAAAGAATGCTCAATCACTTATTCAGTGAGAGTGCCACTTATTCAGTGGTGTAAGATAACATGAAAATAAGAAAGTTCAACCGCTTATTCAGCAAGAGCACCACTTATTGAGTGGGGTAAGTAGCAAATAAGCACAAGAGCAAAATCACCAATGGTACTACCAAAGGTGTTGCAATGAGCTCAATATAAAAATGTTTTAGAACATCATATGCTGCTGTTATACTAGGAAAAAAGAACTTGAAGCATAACTCCCCCAAATGATGCCACAATGAGAATATAAGAACTCCCCCACAAAATATAACATTAGTACCTCAATAGGAAGACCCCAAGTGACTGAAGATGGTCTAGAACATCGCTGCTACAGGTCTGATGCAAAGTTTCAGCTCTGATACAAAGTGAACAGCAAGCTGGAAACACCAATCAGCAACCATCCAATGAACATAACTTCACCCAAATGCCATAGAGACTCTCCCAAACACCTGCAAAGCCAAATACTATGCTAGGTGCCAAGATGTAGACAAGTTTGCAACCCTGAAGTGAACGGATAACAGCAACAACAACATCAAAACACCACCATGCTAAACTATATGGCCTAGCTAGGGGGGCAACCTAGTAAAAATCAGAATCTCCTTCTAAAAATTTGCAACTTTGAGCAATCCATTAGTTCAATACCCACAAAAGGATCTTTCACCCTTCAAACAACGTGAGCATGAATGTGAAGCAGCTGGGCAATGGAAAGGTACACACTAGCAACAACGAAGTCTGAAACAACATTCCCAAGTGCGCCAATCTGCACTGAAATAACTCAACCATATGCAAACAATACTAGAAATTATCAAAGCAATCCATCAACCAAACTTCAAACTGAAAAACATCACCAATAAGCCCAATAGAAGCTCCTAAAATGAATGTACACTAGTCCAACTAGGGAGTATCTTTCAACTCCGAAACTAGAACCAACCATTGAGGGTTTTCGTCCTCAAGGCCTTGAAGAATTCCAGCATCATTCCGGCAGCACTTTGTTATCAAATCCTCAACATCCCCAAATGAGAGCTCTGAGGGGGTTTAAATAGTAAATAGGGTTCCAATTTTGAATTGTCTTCCCTCCAAAAAGGGATGCCATCCTTGGGAAATGCAATTTCATTTTAATTTTGCTTAATTCTACCTTTTGGGCATCCAAGTTCAAACCCCTCTTTTGAAACAACTTTAAGTTCACTTTCCTAGGCGTGGGGTACAAAAGTGAGCTTAATAAACTTAAGTTATAACTTGCCTTTTTTCGAACTTATAACTTTATAACTTAAGTTGCAATATTTGCCTTTTACGAAATCCAAGGATGGTGGAAGCACGAAACTACCAAAACTAATAGAGCTCAACAATAGAAACTACCATCATTGCTAGAAATAGAAACCTTGCATTGAACTGTTGCCAAGACCATTGCCAAAAATAGTACTTACTAAAAGTAGCATATTGCTAAAAATTGTAAGTGTGTCCAAACTCAAAATTAGCCCAATCTGAGATGCAGTTGTGACTTACTAAAAATAGTAAGTGCTAAAAATAAACATTGCTAAAAATAGCAGTTACTTCCCACTAAAGATCTCAAAAACCCAGAAAATACCCAAAAAACACTTTGGCAAGCCATTGCAATTACCCCCTGAAATGTTGGCAGGAATCCTCTAAGAATCTTGGAATCCCCTGAAACACCTTTGAATAGCCTATGGGACTCCGGAAATAGGCTAATGGCCACTGGAAAGCTTAGGATCGAAAATGGGACATTATAGTCCTCCCTCCTCGAGATTGCTTGTCCACAAGCAATCGCAGGCCATGCACTGATTGATTTTAAATAAAACTCAATATGACTCTAGGATCCCAAATAAGTCTAGGAAATCCGTAGCCCCCCCAACTTGGAACATTGTTCTGTTGGTTACCTGCAAATGTAATCTCCTAAAGTTGCCTTGTAAGAAGAGCAATCAATCTCAACAAGATCCTAATCAACTCCTTGGAGAATTGCTTCCCACAATCAAATTCATGTGGCACCCTATTGGTAAATTTAAAAAAGTTAATGCTAACTTTCTCATTTTTAGCTTCTTGCACTCCATCATCATAGTCATAACTGAAAAATAATCTAATGTCCCAAACATAAGTACAAGTGAATGGATTAGAATAGCAACTGATTGGTGCTTGTACACTCCAACACGGATTTTGATTGCTCAAACTCAACACCCCTTTCATCTGAAGCCACAAGTCAATCTTGCTAAGGGGTTGAATGGACTGAAAACGTTTAGACTTGCAGTTTTCCAAGTCTAAAATGGTCAACTTGAGGTCTGATTTTTGAAAAATTAGCACCCAAGAAGAAGAACAATTGCTGTAGAACTGAAAAACCTCAGCCAAAATGACACCTTTGATCATGTCCTTGGCTGGAAAAGTCCTCTCAAGTGTCAGTAACTCACTAAAGTCCCAATCTTTGCTCAAGAAGTCTCTCCAATCCATTGGTAGGGGACATCAATGGACTCATAAGATGACTGCAAAAAAAGATAACAGCAACAATTTCTCCATGCCTACAATCTTGGGTACAAAAATCTCTCCCAAAGTGACTCCACCATGTTGGGGCTGCCAATGCCGGGGCTGCCAACAATTCATTAACTTGTGAGCCATAACCAAAGGAAATTTGTGAGCATTTGAAACCTCCACACAAGGGCTCACCACTCCAACATTATCTAATTCAACATGATACTCTTCTCCTTGCAGTGAATCCATAAGGCCAACCTCCTTATCATAAGGATCTAATCCATCATACATCATCATAGGAAGCAAATCGACTAGAGATAATGGTTCTTCTATCACCTTGTCTTCATGCATCTCAAATAAAGGATTAGAAAATGTGAGCTTTGCTTCCATGTCAAATAGGGGATTATCGTGAGTTTGGAAACTGTTTCCATCTTCTTGCTTGGACCTTATTCCTTAGATCATCTTGCATGTAACAGTGTTGGATCCCCTGTTAGTCATTCATTTCAACACCACCTTCCTATCACCATCTTGAAATTTCAGCTCCATGGATTTTAAGTTCAGGGTGATTTCCACTAAAGAACAAAGCCACTACATACCCAAAACAACATTTGTGCCTCTAGTGTTGACAACATAGAAGTCATCATTGACTTCATAGTGGTTTAACATGATCCTCAATTATGGTATCATCCTAACACAAGACATTGTGTTACCATTGGCAACCATGACTATGAAACCAAATTTTCTAGTTTTGAGCCCTCTTGATGTGAGTTTTGTGACCAACACCAAACAGCAGAATAAAGTATCCAACGACTACTCCATTCTCTCTCGATCAAAGTATTCCGTATGCTAAGATTGCGAGAGAGATCATACGTTCAACTCCAAGGTTCCTTCAATGCAGTGGAATACACTCAGTTGGTTCGTTGTGATATGCTATTTTCACGAGGGGACTTACGCAATTGTTCAATCAACAAACAACAGATAGCAGGTTAAAGAGGATTTCACGCGTTTTGAATGATTTGGCAGGTAAGTGCAAGTTTCCTAATACTAACCAAAAATATACCGAATTGAATGGCTGCAGGGATTAGAAAATTTATGTCCTATCTAAGAGCGGGACGTGGGATCAACTTCAACAGGGTTCAACCAGACTTTGCTTCGCCTTGCGTTGGACAGCCTCTACAAAGTTAGTGCAATCTTCAAAGGGGTAACAAGAAATGTTCAAATCACAATTCAGCATAGGGACACCATCACGACGACGCATGCCAAAACGTGAATCATAACCGAAGTTAAGCTTAAAAGGTATTCCAGTCGACCACACAAGGCAAGCTTACCATTAGCAAGATCGCTAGTGGTATGGATTAAATGAAGCTGCTTTGATCAAACGCCACAATCCACAACTAACTACATGCATGAAAATGAAAATTACTCTACTTTAAGTCCTACTTGAAGTAGAAGGACGAAGAAACCTCGCTAGCTACTCACAACAAAAGATGAGATCATCATCAATGAAAACTCTTTTTATTGAGAGAGTGTTCACAACAATTTCTTACAAAGTTTTCAAAGGACAAACTTTCCTTCTTCAAACTATGCTATGCTATGGAACTATGCTAACTCTAAACTGTCTCTCTATGATCTAATCTAATAGCAATCTGACCTCTAATCTCATGATATACAAATGAAGGGGGAATGCCCCTTTTATAGCTAGCCAAGTCCAATGGACGACTCAGATTACAATCAGATGGATGACCTAGATCGTGCCACCTCAGCCCTAACCCTAAAAAGAGTAGAGTAATAAATGAACCAGAAGATTCCCACTCTCCCAAAATAGTAGAGGCAAGTAATGCCCACTATCAATCATCCAGAAGGTCATCATCCGGAAAGGCGTTTCCATTCTTCTTCTCCTTGGTTGCAAAATCAATGAACCTAGTCAGCATAGCTTCAACCTCTTGAACTGAGATAGGCGGGATATGATCAAGTTGAAACTCCAACATTGTAACTGCCTGCCCATGTCGAGTACAATACTTTCTCCAGGCAACTAAAGCATCCTGAGTGTTCTGGATAATGCCGGAGAAAGTTGAGGTGTTCTCAAAGTCATCTTGAACAAAAGTCTTCACCTGCGAAAAGAAAGGCGACATTCTACTCTTCAAATCATCAACAGTCACCTACTCAGAAGTCAGCCTCCTAGCAAAGATAGCCTTCAATGTATTCAAGACTCCATCAAGAATGTTCACCATGGCCTTTTTGACCCTGGCCGAATCTGCCTGTGCTGCATCAAAGAATCCTCGACCCTTGACAACTGAAGAATACCAACCGGTGAAGTCAAATCTATCACCCTCCTGTGTCACGCCTCCCTCAACCAAAGTTTGTAAGGGAGTATGCATCAAAGCTTCTAAACGAAGGACAACCTTGGTCTGATAGATATGAGCATCACCCCAAGCTTGATCAATCGCATCCATCCGTGCCATAATACCAGAAGCTTGCTGATAAGAATGAGCAAGATCCTCCATAAACTTTTTTGTCTCAGCACAAACACTAGCAACCCACTTATCCGCCTCCTGTGCCATCTTCCTCAAGTCGTCCAAGCCGCTAACATACTCTCTGGGAAACTCGGTTGGGAGCTCAATGGCACGATTTTCTTGCCCACAAGGACGAGACAAGTGTTGTAAATAACCAATCAATGTCTTGTGCTCCTTCAATTTCTTATATTTTCCTTCAGTCCGGAGCAACCTGTCCTTGAGTTCCTGGTAGGAGTTATCACACTCCTCAATTATCTGTGCTCGAGTGGGGTGACCTAAGTCCATGGTGGTGATCACATAATTCTCTGGAACGGCGTCATCTCGATCGCACTCAATCCTTGGCACAACCACGTGAAGGATGCGAGAGCCATCTTCATCTGTTGAAATCTTTGAAAACTTCCTAGCTCTCTTCTTTGTTGGAGGTGCACTGATCCTACTCAAGAATTCCTCCATCTCAACTGTTGGATCAGTTTCCTCAATGGGGATCCTCCTCATCTTGTCTCTAAATCAATCTGGTACTACCTGCTGCAGGTCAGAAATAATAAATGGCTGCTCATTCCTTGCTTCTTCTTCACGAACCTCTTTTCTAACTTCATCCGGACGAGGCTCATCAACTTCTATAGGCTGAGTATCTCTTGAGCCTTGGGCTTCTTGCCCTGTAACCGTGTCATCTTCTAATGCCGCCTCAAGCTCATGCTGGAAGTGCGCATTTGTGGCCGTTTCTTCATCTTCTTCTTGCTGGTTATCTCTGGTAGGTGCGTTGACACTCTGGCCAACAAACTCCCTTCACGGTGGCTGATTTGCCTCTTGTAATTCCTGCTCTTTATTCAACATATTTCTCTGATTAGCAAACAATGAAACCTCCTGTATACTTGGAGAATGAGTCCCTAATGGCGTAGGTGATGCCACCTCTACTCTCAGAGGCTCTGGTTGGACTGGTTCCTCTCTTCGTGGCTCTGGATCTCGAGCAACCTGCTTCTTCCTTTTGATAGTTGGCGGCCTGCGATCTTGTTGATGTGTTTTTTTGTGACCGCACCAACGCAGAATAAAGTTGCCAACGACTACCCTATTCTCTCTTGATCAAAGTATCCAGCACATTAAGATTGCGAGAGAGTTCGTGCGTTCAACTCCAAGGTTCTTTCAATGCGAATAGTCTTAGTTGGCTCGATGTGATTTGCTGGTATTTCAAGGGGACTTACGAAATTGTTCAACAACGGAGAAAAGAATTCAAATGCTCGAAAGGTTTCATCTATGAAGCACGTGTTTCCTATTCTAACCAGCAAGTACTGAATTGAAATGGTGTAAGGTCTAGAGAGTCTAAGTCTATTCTAAGTGTGGGATATGGAGCTCAACTTCAGCAAACTTCAACCAAACTTCGCTTTGCCTCACATCGGACAGCTTCCACAGAGTCGGTGCAATCTTCAAGGGAGATGACTTAAGATGTTCAAACCACCACTTGACATGAAGATACCATCACAACGATGCATTCCATCATTCAAACTGTGATTGATGTTAGGCCCACAACATTTCCAGTTGACCACACAAGGCGAACACACCATCAGTGAGCCCGCTAGTGGTATGGATAAGCGAAGCTTACTTAGATCAAACACCATATTCCATAGCTAACATCTACTTGCATGAAAATGAAATTACGCTATTCTACGCTACTCGAAGTAGAAGGGATGAAGAAACCTCGCTAGCTATCCATAACAAAGACGAATTTCACCATCAATGAAAAGATCTTTTATTATGAAAGTTTTACACAACAATCTCTTGCAAAAGTTTTCAAGGGAAAACTTTCCTTCAACTACACTATCAATCTATACTAAGTTATTTCTAAGTTGTCCCTCTACTCTATGTCTACTGTCTAACTCTAAGCTAATCTAATGAAATACAAATGAGGGGGACTCCCCCTTTTATAGATGGCCAAGTCCAACGAACGACTCAAATTACAATCGGCTGGATGGCCCAGATTGTGCCACCTCAGCCCTAAACAAGATTCACCCTAAAAACCGCCACAAAGAGGAGTGGGGTAATAAATGAGCCATTAATGTCCATCATCCTTCTAGAAGATTCCAGCCTGGAAACGCGTTCACACTGTTCTTGATCTTCTTCTTGACGTTGTTCTTCAACTTTGCTCGAGCTTCCAATCCTTCCTCCATCTTGTGTTTTGAAAACATTTCTTCTTTGTCACTAAGTCTCAACACTTAGCCATTTTTCGCAACTTTTCTTCCTTTGAGGTTGAAATGTCATCTTGGATTATTTTCTTCCTCACTTCAAGTCATCACCGCTTGGTCTCGACGTTCCTCCTGCAAAACAAGCAAGGAGAAGAGCATCAGAACACTTCATAATATAAACTCAACTCACTTACCTAGATTTTCAAGTTTTAACTTCCAAGGGTTCATCGTCTTCACTAGCCAACTTTGCGTTCAAATTCTTCATGCCTTAGCCAAATTTTCATATTATCATTCATCCTCCTTAGGGCGCATCTAGAGACTTGAGCTTCCATTTTCATTCCACAGGTCGAGGCGTTCACTCTGGCTCGAGAAAATTGTTTTCATCAGGAACCCGATCAAAAATCATCTAGGCGATCATTTTCAAATCCATCCGCCAAGGCATTTTTAACACATTTTATCCTTTGCCTTAGGAAATTTTTAAAAATTTCCATTAGGAAATTCATTATTCCAGTGCCCATCAAAAATCTCCATCCTGAAAGCCTTGGCGAAGTGTAGAAGACACGGAAATCAACTTCTCATTGAAGATCTTCAATACCCAGAAGAAAATTTTCTCTAGAACTTGTCGAATTCATGGGTATACAACGAACGGGTTCATTTAAATTTTTAAATTTTGAACCTTAGAAAAATATTATTCCTCATAAATTTCAATCTCGTTCTTCATCTTTGTGAATATCTTGTGTTGCTCTGACTTGGAAATTTTTTCATCAATCCTGCAATGCCAACATCCTCTGACTTCATCACTGGCGAATTCATCCATGTCCAAGAAAATTTCTATTACCCTCAAGGTCTAGGCGTATTTTCTTAAGGAAGAAAATATTTTGCCTTAGAAAATTTTTGAATCACTTTGCATTTTTGAAAATTTTGCCGTAGGAAATTTTATTCAACTTCGTTCACCTTGCCTGTGAGGAAAATTTTATTTCATCAACTCACTTAGAAAAATTATTTCCATTACCTTGGGCGCATTTTATACCATGAAGGACACTTTCATTTAAAAATTCCAACGCCTTTTGTCACATTTATCTCCTCCCTATGCACCTAGGGCGCATTTAACACCCTGAGGAAGACATCTTATTTCCACGTCTCAGCAACTTTCCTTTACCAACTTCAAGATGGGCGCATTTTTGATGTTATGGAGAACATTCTTAATTCTCAACGCCTAGCATTATCCATCTCACCTTTACTTTTCAACTCAACATTTACTCTTTACTTGGCGCTTTAGCACCTAGAAGAGGATGGGCGCATATTCTAGGTGGAGGTGGATGAAACTTCAACGCCACCTTTGACGACTTCTTGAGCTTGGCACATATAGCTTGTGTAGAGGGATTTAACTTCATGTCATGATCACCTTTGAAACCTGGGCGCATTCTCTATATGGTGAAGGATGGGCGCATTTGGCACATGCAAGAGGAATAATTTACCACGCCACCTTTGACTTGTTGACTTGTTGACTTTCTTGAGAGGTGGGCGCATATGACAGCATGAGGAGGATGAGCGCATATAGTTACCAACTTCAATATTTGGAGTATTTTCCCTTTAACCTCCTTGGGCGTACACATGACAAGGTGGACCCACCTCAAGGCATTGGGATCTTTTCATATGCCACTTGTCCTTTGTCTTCATGCACACGCCTTGCATGGACACCTCCTTTGCATGGATACATTTTGTCTTTATTCTCCACTTGTATGTATTCAACGCCTTCTACTTGCTTTTGACCTTTCCTCTTTGCATGGGCGCATTTAAGGTGCAGTGCTTCCATTTTAAATGACTTAGAATTTTTATCAACTCCTTTCTTCACAAGTCAAGGCGCATCTTACATGGTGAGCTCTTGATTTTCCATACTTAGATATTTTTCAAGTGCCTCCTTGATGAGGGCGCATTTAGGGGGTGTTGTAGGATGTTTGACACTTAGAAAATTCTTTTCTCCAGCTGCATCTCTAGCTTGGGCGCATTTAACATAGGGAGGAGGATAAACCTTTTACTTAAACATTTTCCATCACCCTGGCATGATCAGGGCGCATTTTGGCATATGAGGAGGATGAAACCTCAACACTTAGAAATTTTTCAACACCTTGATCAAGCATGGCGCATTTGGAGGTGGCAGGAGGATTTAACAATGACTTAGAATATTCTTTGTCTCTTCATCCTTGAGGACGCATATGCAAGGGTCAACTTTCAATTTTCAAACACTTAGGAAATTCTGAATCACCTTAAAGCTTTAATGGCGTTCCTTACTGGTTGGACTCCAAATTTTATCAGATTTAGTAGATTTCATGCCATTTGTCAAATTTAGAGTGATTCGTTCATGCTAACCCTAGCTTGCCCCAACTTTCTATTTTTAGAAAGTTCCCCAGATTTTGTGCTTTGGATTGACTTTTGACTCTGAAGAGCCTGATTTTGCTCTGTGTTGACTCTTGGGATGTGATTGAGCTATCGGGGCCTGATGCCTGCCTGCACCTGCTATTTTTAGCAACTTACTAAAAATAGCAATTGCTCAGAATGCCTTCAAATTTTGCGTGCCGATTGCCTGAAGTGTGGTGATCATAGTTGGATACTACATTTGTACGATTGTCGTGTTTTGCCCTTGAATTTAGGAAACCCTAATTCCTCCATATCAGCTTGCTAAAAATAGAAAGTGCCTGACTCTTCATTCTCTGCAACTCCGTTTGTCTTGAAATTCGCGCCATGGGGTCCTCATTATCTGCTTGACTTGTTCATACTGAGACTTCGTGATGACCTGCTATTTATAGCATATTTCTGGAGGTGGCTTGCTATTTATAGTAACTGCTTGTTTCTGACAACTCCACAACTCCATTTGATTTGAAATTCGAATGATGCGCTCCTCACCACGTGACCTGCCTGCTGACACAGGCGCTTGATGCTGATTTACTATTTTTAGCCAATTTCTGAAATGACTTACTATAAATAGTAAGTGCTCCGTTTGCCCTCAAATTTTATCAGCAGATAGCTTGAAAGATACTGATCGCGGTGGTATACACCGGTTTTCGAAAATTCTGACTTTTTACTCCTCTTTTTGGGTCCTGAAGCTGGAAACCCTAATTTGTCCTACATGCATATCAAATGATCTCCGTTTGTCCTGGTTTCTGTTGCATTGCGATCAGTTCATGATTTTGAAGTGCTGGGAGGCGGCTGCCGGGATGCATCTGCTAAAAATAATAAGTTCCTTAATAAGTGATCATCTCCGTTTGCATGTTTCATCACTGCGAAGCTCTCGAAAAACCCATAAGGAATATGTAGACATGCAAAGGAAACCCTGACATGCAAACCCTAAAAATAGCCTCTGAAGGCTGAACTCTGAAAGTCATCATCTCGCTTTGCATGTTACACCATCGCGAAGGTCTCTGAAAACCTAGAAGGAATCTTCCAACATGTGCTAAAAAAAACTTCGCATCTAAGCCCTGAAATCTGCTCTGGAAGCTAAATTGCTAAAAATAGTAAGTTGTTTGTTTCAGTTCAAATTTTGTAGGCGAGCGGCTTGATGTGTTCTGGATGCAGTGTGACTCTCGGAATTTCAAAAATGCTGATTGAATACCCGGAATTGCACACTTACTAAAATTGTAAGTTGCCAGAATCTGATGAAATTTCAATGGAGACCTGCTGGAAGCATACTGAATCAATGTTAGTCTCATATTTCAATTTATTCACTTCATTTGATTTTAAATTGGCTGGAGGATTCAAAACCCTAATTCCCAAACCTGGCCAAAATTTCACGTTTAAGCTCACAGACGGGCACATCCCCGGAAAGACAGACAAAACGAGAGAGAGACGGCAGGAAAACTAACCGAAAATCAAGCCAAAAGTTCGAGACAAAGCAAAAATTAGGGGGTCCCCATTTGCAATGGGGCGATGTGTGAAAAAGGTCACAACAGATCTCCCATTAAATTATAAGTAAGAGTGATTGATTTGCTCTTAAGCCTATTCACGTGCCTCTCGACCCATCCTCTTGTGAACGTCAAAACTAGTATGCAAAGTGTATCCAAATCCGCAACCTCTGGCTCAGACCAGTCTAGAAGTGGGAGTGGTGCCCTCCTTACTGTCTCATAATCAGCCTGCATGACGTTCACGTCTTCATCAACCTGGTCTGGCACTGGAACAATCTCACATTCCCTAATCATGCTCAAAGGTATTCTGGAAAACATCCTTCTCCTTATCTCAGCTTCATCTGGCGCACTTGCCCAAAAGTCCTCAATGTGTGTCTTATGTCTGAATTCCTCTGACAGTATCCATCTGATATTCTTGTGAGGATCATAATGTTGTCTGCTGGTATGATAAGAGAGGTGGAAAAACTAAAGCTCATTTTCAGCTTCCTTGGCTGCTTGCAGTGAAGGACAAACTTCATCTGAATTTCCCATGATGATCGAGAAGTCAATCCCTCCCTTCTTCTTCTTCTAAATCTTGTCGTAGGCAATGAGTTGCCTAGATATTTCTAACATCAAAATCATGTTCGTAGGGTACCTGGGCAATCTGTAAGGATATGACGAGAACCCTTGCAGCCTGATGTAAGTGAATTTTGGAAATTGGATAAACCAACATCCGTACCTCTCTATCAACTCCTGAGCCTCCTTTGATATTCTGTGATGAGTTCTTTGTTGAAGTGACCTCGTTATATGCATTGTGAAGGCGTCATTGACTCTCTTGTAGTGAGATGTGGTCGTCAAGTGCAGTTGCGGACAGGCCTCATGAATCTTGAACTGCTGAGAGCCACACCCGATCGACTCCTTGTATGATATTCCTCTATACTTTGTCATACGAGCCAACATGTAGATGACGTATGAGCCCATGCAAAATGTCTTCATTCTCCTCAAACCCCTGAGCTGTTAATGTAAGTTATTGTTGATCATCACTGCCTAGTCAATGTGCTCCTTGCCTTCCAACACGAGATTGATGTAGTAAAACATCCAAGGCTCAAAGATGAATACCTGGGGACATCCTCCAACTCTGTTGAGCATCATGATTAAGTCACAATATTCCTGCTTTAGATCATCTGAGATTATCTGTTTTGATAGCTTCGTGCGAGTTGGCTTGGGCTTGTTCATCCAATGGGAGTTTATCATATCGGCACATCTTTCAAATGTCGAAGCATACATTCGCTCAGCTCGTTCTCTTGTCCTGTAGATCATCTTCTCATGTGTGGGAATTCCAAATGCCTCCCCAATGGCCTTTGGCATGAGGTTGGCGAATAGCCTGCCATCCGGTGACGTGATAGTCCTTCACTCTGAGTTGTAACAGTTAGCACACTCCATGATCAACTCTGGACACTGAATTGCTGGTGGAAAACCAATAGCTGCATAAAGTCCACTTCTGACAATATTGTGTGAAGTGATTGATGGACAATGGCCTCCAATTCCCATCATTTGGCTTTTGAAAGCTTCCAAATTGAAAGAGCCTAAATTTGTATCACTCAACTTGCCGAGCTTCGAAGAGAATTTTGACTCTGGCAAGAACGACTTGCTTAGCTTCTTGATCACAACCTGTCTTGATGCATTTGCCTTGCTCTCAGCATTATTCTCTTTGCCAGCCGCCCTTCTATCTGCTTCAGCCATCCTACAAAAACAAAAGATAGCCATTAGAAATTTAACTTAGAAAAATGAAATCACATCGAGGCTACCAGCAGATAGAGCGAATTGAGAAGCTTCAGCACTAAATTTCAACTTCAAACCTCAACACCCCCTTTCAGCAACTTCAAATTCTCAACACTTAGAAAATTTTCCCTGTAGCAATACAACTTCAACACTCAAAAGAAATTCGGCTCAAGCTCACTTCAGCCACCTCGGACTTCTTCAAACTCGCACTTGCAGCCGTGAGAAAAAGGTGAAATCCTTCATAGCACCTAGAAATTTTTTCCAGCAGCAGCACAATCTTCAACACTTAGAAGAAGTTCGACCAACTCAACTTACTTCAGCAATTCCCTTACTTTGAATTTCTCCTCACTTTCCAAGCTTCAGCCTGCACTCAACAACTGATGAAGAAAATGAAAATCATCTCAATTCTTATAGCTAAGTCGATTTCTAGAAGAAGCTAATTTTGGCTGAGTCATTAAGTTTCCACTCCTCCACTGCAAGAATTCGAATTTCCCTCCTTTGGCAGCTGCAACACTTGGCATCTGGCATCTGGAACATTTGACCTTCTAGAATTTCAAAATGATTCACCTCTATTGAAATATGCTAACCAATTTTTTGGTTGAAAATTTCACACACAATTAACACTTCTCCGATTGAATTAGCGTTAGCATTAAAATTGAAAACCAAGCTTGAAAGATCTCAACGCCAAGAATGCACACTCAATCCCAAGGAAGGATAGGTGTTGTCATATGGCGGAGAAACTAAAAACAATAATTTGAAATGAGACAAACTCAACGCCAAGAATGTGCACTCAAGATCCCACTGAAGGCGAGGTGCTAACATATGACGGAGTATTAATTGAAACTGAAACAATTAGGCGGATAACCAGCCATGAAGATACATCTATCTAATTCATCCGCTGCGGCGGGCATCCACTTAAAAGTGGGGATTCACCACTTGAGAGTGGGTACAATGAGAGCTACAATGTTCCTTCTCCACATTGGCGGTAAACCATCCAGGGGTAATTAATATGGAAATTTAACAAGTAATTGCAGAAAGTAAATGGTTGGATTAGTACTACTATATCTCAACCGTACAATCATGAAATCTGCAAAATTACAAATTACAATAATAGAGAGCAATGCTAAGAAGAGGAGAATGAATTCTTTCAATGTTTTTTAGCTCTTCAATGATGAAAGAAAGTCAAAACTGAAATCTAATAAAATCTGATATAAAACTGAGATTCTGGAAATTCTGATCAGCAACTGTGAAATTCAAAGAAATATTCACAACTCACTCAAAATACCTCTGAATGACGTGAGAACACTTGCGATGAGCTGCTGGAAGGTAGGTGCCCATTCCATGATGAAGAAACAGCAACAAATATCAGTCATTAATTCTTGGCACAATTCCCAAGGCATTCTAAATGGTATGGCCCTTGAAAGGGGCGATTTTGCTAGATAAAATTACCAACTTCAAATTAAAATCTGCCACTTTGCAAGAAGGGTCGCCATAGGTCTACAATTGCATAGCAAAGATACCCAGAACATAATAAAATTTATTTCAAGAGCTGCTAACAAAATTCACTTTCAGCTGTAGGTGCATCAGCAACTTCAAAATTGACAAAACTCCAAAATTCTTCAACATTCGAACTCAATCTACTAGTCTGGATGAGAAGCAGTCCCAAAACCAACTAGGTGTTATCTTTCAAACATGAAATTGGATAAATGCTAAGAGGTAAGCATTCCTCGAAGCTAAATTCATGAAGTCATTCCGACAGCATAACAATATGATAAGCATAATGGATCCCAAAGCTGGAGCAAAGCATTCATTTTATAGAAGATTAGAAGACTCTTCAAATTTCCAAAATTCAAATAATTCTTCAAGAGGCATCCCTTTTGCAAGAATACAATTTCACTTTATTTTTAAAACATAACTCCTCAAAGTGTGGCGTCCTTTTTTTCCAAGGCATTTAAACTTTAAATAATATTTAATCCATATGAAGGCGTCCCCCTTTCAAGACCACCTTTTAACACAACTTGAAGTTATTCTCCTAGGCCAAGGGGTCAACTGCAATTTATAACATTAATGCCTTTATTTATGAAATTCACCAAATAAAGCTTTTAGAAGCCAGAACTTAAATTCAAATAATTGCTCCAACTCGAAATGAAGTCCTGAAAGTTGACAATCTTCATACTGCCAAAAATAGAATTTATTAAAAATAGTAAACTCCCTGAAATGCCATAGAACTTCTGAACATGGAAACCCTAATTTTACCTCAAACGAGCCTACAGGCTTCTGGAATAGGCTGATGAGTGTCAGAAC
>VDFB02235887.1:0-29955 GCA_007258455.2 Sequoia sempervirens
TTGACACAATTGATTTGTTTGCAATGTTTGAGGGGTGTTAATAGATTGTTTTTCTATGTATCTGGCAAGTGTTGTCTAGTCCACATTAACCAATTTGTTCACTACCTCTACCCCAAATATGGAAGCCAATTCCTCTTTATCTTTGTCTGTCTCATGTCCCTATATATATATATATATATATTATTTTTTAAAATTTAGAAATAAAAAATGAAACAGTAAAATTCAAAGAAACAATGGAAACATTTACAAATCTATAAATTGACAATGAATTACCTCATTGTGGCTAGAGTTTACTGACAATGCTCGCTTCCCTCCATTGCTTGACATTTTGAGGTGACCTAGGGCAAATTATTTTTGTCTAGTCTATGGAGGAAAACGAAGTACACACTGTCAGGTATGAACATTTCCGTCCAGTTTGTGGTATGAAAGTTTTTTTTTGTGGGAAAATATGTTCGTTGGGTTTGCTTAGTGTTAATAACGTAGGGGAAATATGTTCACTCAGTTTGCTTAGTGTTGATAACCTTATCATGAAAACTCTTTCATCATGAAATCTTGCACAAATTTATCATGGCATCTGTGACTATGGTGTGGCTAGGAAAAAACAAGTAGTTTATGCATTTATTTTTAGCAGTTGCTCAGTAGTGATTGACCCAATTCCTAGATTTTCCAAGCAATTCACTATTTCCTTGATACCCGGGTTAGGGAAAGAATACGAAGACATCCTCACTTCATGCTATAATATTTTGAGCCAAAGCTCAAATGGGTAGGGTAAAAAATTTTGTTGGTTTCTCAAAGGTTTTACAATTTATAATGATGGGACAATTTAGAGTTTTCCTAGACTAGTTAGGCCATGAACCAGTAAACAATCATGAATTCAAATGCAATACAAAGAGCAATAAACAATCACGAATTCAACCAAGAAAATTTTTTTGTAACCTTACCTATGGTGTCGCAAACTAAATTGAATTTCTCATCAGTTGTTGGTAGCACTTTGCTCTCTTCCTTCACGTGGCATTTTTCCCTTTTTTTCATCTAATTCCATCCTTTACACGGGTAAGTTTTAAATTTTTGATTTTGATTCATTAGTCGACGCTTTTAGTTAATGCCAACTTTAGTGCCGACTTTTGGCTGTTAATGTAATCTATTTGGGATGTATAAGGCGGCATCAAGCGCGCCTAATTTAGCACCTATCATTGTTGTATAGTGACTATTTTCATTGTTGTGTATCACAGGATCTAGAGTGTTGGAAATAATTCCAACTCCTTCCTTGTTTTTGTGACCAACATTGTCCCATGGCTCCTTCATCAGCTAGATGTGGTGTTGCGGTGACTCTCGTAGTCCCGCAAGTCTTCTACCATTGGCATGCGGTAGTGCAGTGACCATCATTGTCCCACAGCTCCTTCATCAACTCGGTGTGGTAGAGCAGTTTTTACCACGGTCCCACAAGTTGATTTTTCCTTCTTGGCAGTAGTGCGGTGAAAGCTTCTATGGTGGCATTTTTATTCACAGAGGAGGCCATGGAGAGAGGATGTGGACAACATAGGAATACTAAATCGCTGAGAGGAAAGTGGGTGGAAATAGATGAGACAACAAAATTTGCAGATACAATAGAGGTAAGAAGAGAAAGCAACCTCAACCAAAGGAGGAAGGTTTTTTATGAATTCACAAATGCTACAACCTAGAGGAGATAAAGTCATTTTTTTTCCATGAGGCCTCTGATGTCAAATGTATTGGTTGAAAATGCACATGGATGGTGATTAAATGTGATTCTATGATCAAGGGAAAAGTTTGAAAATTAGGATAGCCAAAACATGATATTAATATGTCAAATATATGACTAAAGTGAGGTTTTGTGTTGGATAGAATATTCATTGAAATGATATAATTGGTGTACTAAACATTATTTACTATGTTGTGTATTATAGGGGTGACACGAGGCCATGGCAATAGATTGTGTCATATCAAATGAGGACACAATGGATGAAGTGGGGCATCAGGTACTCAAATTTTGACTTAACTTAGGAAAAAATGATCTGATGGCATTTTGTGATACGTCCATCTTTTTTCATAGTATTATTGAAATTAATAATGTATTATCCAATCTTGACATAAATTAATGCATGTTGTTGATTATTTTAGATGGAGATTGGAGCAAATGCAGAGCCTAACCGTTCAACTGGAAAAAGAACAAGATATGTACATGGATGTGGACCTAAAATTATTAAATCACGTAGACGATAGTGGGTGGAAGAGGATATGACAATGGATATTGTAGACACAGCAAATGATTGCATTGAAGAAGAGGTAGGTTAGGACTATAGTACATGGGATGAATACTTTGAGAAAATTGTTGTTTGTGAATGTTTTGTATGTCATGGAAAGAAACAATTCAAACAAACTATTGTACAAAGACATTACATATATGATGAGTGTAAGGAAATCTAGTGGAGTGCATCTAATGAAAACTCCAAACAATAGTGCCTTCGATAACTTTAATTCGATTAGGTTACCTCAAAGACATGAACAACTATGTCCTAATGCAGAACAGACACAGTTTATTTCCCACATTGATCCATCTGAGAGAAACACGTGTAAATTCAACAACAAGCATTCTCATCGGGAAGACAATCGCCATTCAATGAGACATCACACTGAGCTCACAAGTCATTTCGAAGTGTTCCTTAGTCACCAAGACTTTAGTCATTCACTGAGAGATCATATCGAGCCCTTTATGTTATACCGATGTCACTGTCGACAAGACTTAGGCAAAGTTCATACCGAAACTTCTGACGTCCATCGCATTCCTATTTGCAAGACAAATACCCTTTGCCAAGACATCACCCCACAAGTTCCAAGTCACCTCGAGTCTATCTTGTCGGTCAGACTTACCACTTTCGCCAAGACTTCATACTGAAGCCTTTAAGTCATATCGATGTGTTCCACTGTCGGCGGGAGAATCAACCTTCGGCAAGACTTCTTACTGAGGCTTCCAAGTTATACCAAAACCACTGCTCACCAAGAGTCACATCGAACCGATGACCCCATGTGTTGTCGGTGAGACTTCCGATATTCGATGAGACATCATATCAAAATAAGTCTTTTGGCCAAGGGTCTCCCCGATGTCTTTGAGTGTTACATTGTCGCCAAGACAATCCTTCATCGTTGAGACTTCACACTGAGATCCTTAAGTTACTCTGAGTGTCCATTAGTGAGACATATCACTATCGGTAAGACTTCTTACTGATCACCCAAGGGTTTCCCTGAAAGCTCCAACACTGTCGCCGAGACAAGTTACTTTCGGTAAGACTTCTCACCAAGCCGCCATAGGTTATCCTGATGACTTCAATGCGTATCCCTGTTGGAAAGACCTTCCAATGTCGCTGGGACTTCTTCCTAAGTTTTTAAGTCACTCTGAAGCCCTCGATCGCTATGAGTCTCCTTGACGCTCGATTGAATGGCCTATTTGCCAGAGATCTCCACGCAGTGAGAAGTTACAATGACTGCTTTATGTCACAGCGATAGACTCCAAAGTGAAAGCATTCAGCAATACTTCTACAAGGTCACAGCGACCAGAATATTTCACAAGGTTCCCAAATTGCTAGTTGGCCAGACCAAAGAAATGTCACACTGACTTTTCTCTTCCAGAGGTTAGACTAGCTCGTGAGATTGAGGCAACAATTTCCAACAATCTCCCACTTGACGAAGATCACACAAGCACCTCCAAAGCAACTAGGAATTAAGACCACACTAGCTCCACTAGTTCAAACCCTACAATACTCAAGACACCCAATCAACATGATTCCATAGATAACGGTCCATTAGACAATCTGCAACAAAGACCAGGCATCCAACTACAACTCACTGTCCAACAAAATAACTGATCCCAGCCTTCCAGGAAACCACATAGATCTCAACATGCTCTCATGCTCCATCAAGAATTTTGCTCCAACATCCAAGATGTTCACCATTCAGGCAACAATCTTGTCATCTTCCAACATGCTACCTATGGAAGAAGGATACAAAGCCAAGGTGTATAAGCACCATTCCAATGAACACAAGAAAAAGATCCTAGTGATATCTCCAACAAGATACTGCTACCACTTCACTGTGCTCAAATGCTATACAAAAGCAATATCAACTTCAAAGCTTCAAATAGAACACAACAGTGAAGTCATTCTCCAGAAACAAGATACAAAACATCAATTAGAACAACAACCAGACTGATTGCTCCCATCCAACTGATAAACCCACGAAACTGAAAATAGCACCCACAACTTGTGCTATACCATCCAATCTTACATACCTCAAAGGTATAAGCATTAGTAAACTCATGCTGCTCCAAAACCAACCCATCAATAGTGAATGCAAGCTCCAAGTGCCAACTAGTTGAAGAAGACCAAACACAATAGGAACTCCCACTATCTGAGTAATCCAAAGACATCACAAGTTTACCAATAATAGCACATAGAAAATGTAACCATGTAGTACCAAGGAAATATCCACAATGACATGCACAACCTGCAACAAACTGCTACAAGAAACATTTCTCTCACTATAAACCTTCATAGCCACAGAGAGAAACTTTTCCCATCATCTTCCTGTAGAACATCCTCCTACATACACTTCTAATAGCCAGCTATGCCAAGAATGATCTTCTTCGCATCCCAAAAGAAAGCCTTAACAACATCCATCCATTCAATCACCAAAATCAAACTAACTTTAAAAATATGGATGTAAACCTCTCAAAGAAGATCAAGCTAAAACATTTCCCATTTCAAGAAATCAGCCCATACATCATCTCCTACCAATTCTCATTAGTAAATGACATAACACAAAAGCTCAAGGAGATAAAAAAAACTATACAACTTCCACTATGAATCCTCCAGAACCAAATGTTAAACATTAATTCAAGATCCATATCATGAAAGGAACTTAATAAAACACATCTAAAAAATATAATGGGCCAAATACCTTTCAGATCAACTGCCGAGTAGACCAAGAGTGGGAACAAGAATAATCCTTCAAGATATATAAGCCATCATGACTAATCTAAGAGAAATATCCTCATAGATCTCTTATTGAACTCACGTTCAACCTAGGTGTAGGCTTCTCGGACTTTCCGCGAAAAAACTTTAACAAGAGTAATAAGCAGCAACACATCTCTCATAAGAGAAAAACAGCCTCACCTTATTCTTCATGTATCCATGAGTACTAGCAACTAATCATCTCATGTTAAACTTCAACTGCATTACTGCACTATCATGAAGTATCAAGCAAGTAATGAAGGTACTCAATACACAAAGAATTATCCGATCATTGTCAAAGCTCCAATCATCTAAATTAGAAACTTATCATGACACCATGATCTACACATCCCCATAGGAGATACCATGTTTCAAGTGACTCCACCATTTTCTCAAGTGCAATGCACAATTCCAAAACTTCAGTGCACAAGCAAGAGTATACCATGACATAAAGCAAATAGACTCAAGAACAACATCACCTGTCAAGCACCACCAACACCTTAGCCAAAGACTCCAAGCGTCCTTCATGGTTCCAAGATGTTGCACATCTTCAAATAATGTCCAAGCAAAAGAAAAAGTGTAAGAACCCTTTTGCAACACTACAGAAGACCATTCACCACCATGTGATGAATCCACAGTCACTACTAGAGCTCCCACTAAAAGGTGACACCCAAGCTCTCCAAGCATCATGACCAACTACTTGAAGTTCCAATAACTGACTATTCAGGTACTCAATAATATCCATCCTCTCATCTCAAAATAATCACACCAATGCACAAGTGACCACAGACAAGGCCAGCTAACAAATTTGCACCATCAATGAATCAACATCATGGATAAAGACATTCCACATCCAAGTTATCTCACTGCAACCAATGGGTAGCTAATCCATCAACCGCATAACTCGTAGATCACAACCATCGAACATGCAAAACCATTATCACATTGAAAACTGCAACACTGAGATTTCAAAGAGAATAACCACATAGACATGAAGCTCAAACACGAGATCGTAAAATCTAATTTTCCAATCCATGCTCCACACAGCTCCTGAAATACCATGAAATCCAAAGGAACCTAAAGCATTACCACAAGAATGCTAAGTGACAAAACACTTACCAACACTCCCATGCGAGAAAAGAGTCGCCACCTCCTCAAAACCATGCACCAAGCATGCATGCGAGACCTGCAACTATCTGTCTTTTTAAAGAACAGGTGTCTGAACAATAGCTTAAACAACTCCACATGATCCTACCGGTTTCTTAACCATGTAAAACACTGCCAAAACCCACCGAGGCCCAAGTACAAATCATCCTTAGAAAACAACAGTTCAAAGAATCGAGGCCTTCGAGGCCAACTTTAAGCCACCTGCACATGTACATCGAGAGAGAAAGGCTATTTCAGAAGCTTGCAAATCATCTAATGATTAACTCCATAGCCTTCAAGCATTCGAGGTTAATAGGAAACAGAGCCTTCCAACACCAGGAACCACCACCTAGCATAAGCACTCTCTTCCATGACTAAGAAATAATCTAGGCTTCTCCATATCACCCAGGAGCCTATCAAACAGACACCCATATGAAAGCTTTACTACTACACAGCCACATAGTAGGAAAATCCACCTCATTCTCCATGGTTATACCTCTACTAGTCAGGAGACACATATCACAACATGATTAACTCCCTTTTCCATCTTGACCATCCTTCAAGCTACATGTTGTCTCAGAATACCACAAGGCTTCCACTCATCAAAGGATCAATACATTAGTCCATTCCTCCAAATTTCTTCTAGCCTATCAAGCTAAGAAATCTTCACAGGAGAAATGTCTAGAACCAACAACCAAAAGAAGGCTCTGATACCACTTGTAAGGAAATCTAGTGGAGCACATCTAATGAAAACTCCAAATAGTAGTGCCTTCAGTAACTTTAATTCGATTAGGTTACCTCAAAGACATGAACAACTATGTCCTAATGCGGAACAGACAGTTTATTTCCCACATTGATCCATCTAAGAGAAACACATGTAAATTAAACAGCAAGCATTCTCATCGGTGAGACAATCGCCATTCAATGAGACATCACACCGAGCTCACAAGTCATTCTGAAGTGTTCCTTAGTCACCAATACTTTAATCATTTGCTGAGAGATCATATCAAGCCCTTTATGTTATACCGATGTCACTATCGACAAGACTTATGCAAATGTCATACTGAAACTTCTAACATCCATCATATTCCTATCGGCAAGACAAATACCCTTCGCCAAGACATCACCCTGCAAGTTCCAAGTCACCTCGAGTCTATCTTGTCGGCGAGACTTACCGCTTTCGCCAAGACTTCATACCAAAGCCTTTAAGTCATATCAATGTGTTCCACTGTCGGTGAGAGAATCAACCTTTAGCAAGACTTCTTATTGAGGCTTCCAAGTTATCTCAAAACCACTGCTCGCCAAGAGTCGCACCGAATCGATGACCCCATGTGCTGTCAGTGATACTTTTGATATTCAATGAGACATCATATCAAACCAAGTCTTTCAACCAAGGGTCTCCCCGATGTATTTGAGTGTTACATTGTTGCCAAGACAATCCTTCATCGTTGAGACTTCACACCGAGATCCTTAAGTTACTCTGAGTGTCTGTCAGTGAGACATATCACTATCGGTAAAGACTTCTTACCGATCACCCAAGGTTTCCCCAAAAGCTCCCAACACTATCGTGGGACTTCTTCAGAAGTGTTGAGAATCTCGCTCCAAAGCCCTCGATGCGCTATGAGTCTCCCTATGCTTGATTGAATGAAGCGTAGGCGAGGAAGATCTCCATCAGGTGAAGTTACAATGACTTCTGCTTTATGTCCTGGCGATAGACTCAAAGTGAAAGCTTATTGAAAGACTTTGTAAAGGATCACATCGACGAGAATATTTCTAAGGTTCCCAAAGCCCTTGATCGATAAACCAAAAAGAATGCACTGCTTTTCTTTAAGGTTTCTAACCCTATGAGAGATTAAGAACTGCTCAAATTTTAACAATTCCAGTCGGTAAAGTATCCCTCCTAATCGATTCAAATCAATAAGGTGTGGGTAGAGATTTTCAATTGATACTCAAATAACATGTATACTTCGACAGGCATCCTTGGCTGGCGGTTTGGGATAGGACGCGGTTGGGTTTTAACAGGATCATTTGGGCAACCTAGAGGCCATTGATCGTTTATCGTGACCATCTAACAAAATATGTGCCAATAATACCCGAAGTAGAGGAGTAGGGTGGGTAACAGTGACCGGAACAGGGGCAGTGGTGTATTTGGCAGCCGAGATGGTTTATTACCTGGAACTGGGCGGGCGCTGGAATGGGCACGAACATTTGATGTGACAGCTTCAGCAAATTCAACAGACTGCTGGGTTGCGGAATTATTTCGGCTGGATGCTGACCGCAGCGTCGTTATGCGAACTGGCGGACGACCTGCGTAAGAGAACCATGCATAACCAGGATCAGGCGGGCTGGACTTAGTGCAGGATGAACCGCCGCCGGATAACAGTGGTGAATGGAGAAGGCTAGCAAAATATAATCCTAGCATGTTGGCATATGGTCTAAATTCAAATATGTATACACATCGTCTCCAATTGGAAAGTGGAAAAGAAATGAATAGAGGTCATCTTATGTATATAGAAGGACGTGCATACACACACAAAAATATTGCAAGATTTATAAATAGTAGTAAGGGAAGGGACCCTACTGTAAGACCAAATTATCAATTTGTTGAGGTTATAAATGATAAAGATGGAGATATGGAAAGAGAGGTTGATAGATTGATAATAGTTGAGGCTTTATGGACCTTACCATTGGGGATGAGTTATCAATTGATTACCCCTTCTTAAAATGCACTCTTGCACGAAAGAAGAGGGAAGAACAAGGTCTCCCTAAGGATGAGGGAAAAATACCAAAGAATAATAAATGAGTGTGGACTAATGTTTTATAAACTATGTTGTCAAAATTGTGTTTTATAGCAATTATTGTATAAAAAAGGTAGTCTATAAAATAATGTTCCATTATCCAATTGATGTATATATGTTCATACAATTTATATAATATCTAATATATGTATGTCGCTCATGTGTAGGTATTTTTCTTTGAAGATATTTTGGACCCAAAATGGATATTTTTCATACATTATGATCCAAGATTAAGGCATGTATTTGATGATGCATTGGTGGGTACTGAGCAAAAAAAATGATGGCCAACAAAATGAGAGAGAGGGATTAGAGAACATCAAAGAAATTGGCATCCATGATGATGTTGAAGATGGTTATGTTCAAGCATAAGAAGACAACAATCCAAAGTTAGATGATGTTATGGAAGACAACAATATGGATGGTATTGAAAATGATGATCCAAATACATCTGGTAACAATATAGATGGTCTACAGTCAAATTTCAATGATGATGAAGATGATGCAAGTCAAGATGAGGATGATGATAATATTAAATACTTGAAAGAACATATGAACATTGACAATGATACACTTGATGACATTGTAGCAGACAATAATGTTAATGACCAAGACTTCTAAATTTTTAGAATTATTTACAATCCGTGTTTAAAAAAGGACATGATTCTTATGGCTTAAACTTTGAAATGCTTCAGTAATATTATGTTGTACTTGGACAATTGAAAACCTATTTTATTCTTCTAGCAAGCTTTTTTATTTTCAATTATAATTCTAGACCAAACAACATTTGTGGGGATGGCCTTTTACACCAATCTTAATTTGTATTAAGTTCACAAACCTATTGTCAAGTAGTAAATTCCTTTCGTAGACAAGAAATGTAAAGGCTTCATTTAAGAAAAGATAAGTAGTCTCTTTCTGAGGGCAATCCACATGCAAAAAGTAAAAAGCACATAAAAAAATAATTGTACAATAGAAAATCATATTCAATCAATTATGTCTTATTGCGCTTGCACACTTATCTAAAAGACATAGGGTATTCACCATACATTTCCTTGACAAAGCAAACATGTGCTTTTATTTATTTTTACTGTATATCTTAGAAGTGAAATTGTTACATAATGATGCACTGAAAAAATAATATATACAAAAAATGCAAAGAAAATATTTGAAATTTAACATGCAACCTACTGTGTTGTGCTGAAAGGAGTCAATATTAAATGGGACAAGAAATAAAAATAAAATTTTGATGATTGTACTTAAAAGTGAAGAGGATATGAAAAGTGAGGAAAATGATGGTGTTGAAATTGAAAACCCTGATTCTAATGATATTATTGTTTTATGTCATTCGAGATAAAGAGCACATATAATTTTATATTCATAGAAAATGAAGATTTGAAACTAGTAAACTAAAAATGTAAACAATGTAAGATTTTTCCTTAAACAACAATTCAATACTCACTTATAAAAAAGGGTGAAGCATTTTTTATTCAAACTCTGTTTTATTTAATAGACATAACAGTAAAAGAATATTTACAAGTACAAGAAAATATACACCGTTTCATAGAAAATAAGGAATGTTTCATAGAATATACAAGTACAAGAATATATCATCATCATCATATCCTTAATTAATACCTATTGCAATATCCTTAAATTGTTCAATCTTTGGTATGAATTGTTGGCAGAAAAAATTAGGATTACTTGGATGCTTCTTCCATTCATTTTGTATCAACATATGTTTGTGAAGACACAAAAGTTAATAAAATATTAATGCACATCACTCACAATTATTTAAATAAGCAACTTTGTTAACTTTATTATTTTTAAATAGTTTCCATTTTTATGTTGAACATGTAAGAAGGCAAAATAATCTCAAATTTTCAAAAAACTTAGTAGCTCTACCAACATCCACAATAAATGCTTTACTGTATCAGCATATTCATTCACATAAGCACAGTATTGAGGCTCAATAACTGGAATTCATTCAAATATAAGAAGAAATAAGTATGGAAAACATAAGAAAAATATAGAATGATAACAGAGTCATGGAGAATCTCTGATAATAAGATGTTCTCCATTATATTGCTTCAATTGATATATATTAATAATAGAAGTCTTCAAAATGGAAATGATATATGATGATGATAATTTAAAACTAGGCCTTGGTTTCCTATTTATATAGGAAGCAACAAGCTACAGGCCTTTTACAAAAAGAAATGGCCTTTCATAACTACTTCTTTTACTAACTATTTAATTAGCATAATTACGGAAATAACAAGACTTGAGACATTTTGACATATGGCTCCATTATTCAACGTAGAAGACCCATGATCATTGATATGGAAAAGTCTTCTTCTCCATGATGAATGTCCAAATTCTCTCACCTCAATGTCCTATTCTTCTGAAACCAAATACTTTTCCTCCCACTGATACACTATAAAATCTGATGGCCACTTATATTCTTGGATCTTTTGCATGTTTGCAAGATGATTTTTCCATTGAATATCTAGTAATTCCTTTGTATCATTGACAAACTTTAGGTATCCCACATCAAGAACAATCAACCCATCAATGATCTAATTTAGCTTGGGAAGACTAGTATCATCATCCTCCTGTATATGAGTTACGCACTTATGAACAACCTGACTGAATTCTTTCTTCCACTTATCCAAGTCCTCCAACTGATCACCATCTCTCACGATTTCAAGTATATACCATTGTTTACAAGTATGGAATAAATCCATTCGTGTTACAATGTTTTTATTAAACACTTGTAAATATTGAAATTCATCAATAATCATCTTCACAGTTTGTTCAATTGGCTTTAATGTTGTGGGTGCATCAGGACTTCTTTGTAGAACTTTGCATAACTTAGCCAAAGTGTGGTGAATAGGCTGCCACCTTTTGAACAAAGGATCTAATACAAGCATATGTGTCTTTATTTGATCTATTGCCTGCTAAAGTGTTTTATAACTATCATGCACATTCTCCAATTTATCCATAACTAATTTTATCTTGTGCTCAAGAATATTTTCCATAACTTCACAAATTTGTCTTTTCACTTCATCCTAGGTTTGATTGTTGTCCTTCTTTACATCATCCACTTCCTTCTCTATATTTTTTACTTGTTCTGCAAAATGGTTCTTCACAATATCCATTGGAGCAATAGGAGGCCTATACAACACCATCTCCTTGCTTTGTGAGGGTCCTACTCCTCTTAATTGTTCTTTCAATTTGACATTCTCCATGAACAATTTATTAATTTCATCAATTAGAAACCTTTGTTCCTTTTCATACTCCTTCAATTTGTCTTCTAATCCCTTAATAGTTGCTCGAGTGAACATGGTCGAATGCATGGTCATTGTGGTTGCCTCCAAAGGGGTGGTATCTTGTATTGTCCTTACCATCGTTGTCCCTTTGATCCCTTGAATTGCATCCAATAATTTTGGCTTTTGTGTATTTTTTTGTTTGATCCATATGGCTAGGGTTTCAATCTTTGGGTTATACCTAGTTCCACTCACACCTTCATCATATTCAAATTCTACAACTAGCATTGGATCTTCCTGATCCCGCACTTGATCAAGAAAAAACATTTTCTTTAATTCCAAGCTAGGGAAAATGAGCATATTTCTCTTCAAGACCATTTTTCTAGCCGTCAACTCTTAATTCCTGGAAAGTTTGTGCTACCATTTCATTTTTCTCTAATTCTTCAATTCCTATTTCAGCTGATTCCATCCTCTCTTGAAATTAGTTTATCTTCATCTTCATCCAGAAATTCTTAAACTCGGGAGTCTTAATGAATTCATCATCTTCTATGAATCTCCTGGCTGCAATTTCCCTTTCATCTTCATGTACCTCTGTACTTTTTTTCCTACATCACCCATCCTTTCCTCATGTTTATGGGCACTGGTCTCAAGGATGGGCTGATCAACTTCAATATCACCTTTCAATGTCTATAGTACTATAGCCACTTCCTCAGCATCACCCACCTCTTTAGTATCCTCATAAGGTACTAACTGTTCAATGCTTCTTGTCTTCTGTCTTTTGGGAGGTAATTGCTCCATGGGAGGCTTAGACGTTTCACCTGGGGTATGCTTTGCAAATGCACCACTATCATGTTCTGCAAGATATGCTTCCTTCTTTTTGTACAAGTCTTCAAATCTACCAATTATCAATTCTATCCTCTTGATGGGGTCCTTTTCCTCAACAAAGTATCCTAGGAAATCCTTAGACCTCCACTTCATTCTTTCTTCAAGCTTCTTCATATGTTCCCATTTTTTCCTTCTACTAAATACATCATTATAAGTAATGCAATTCCTTATGACATCTTCTTCAAAATCCACTTGGTGTGGCACTGTCATTTTGGTAAGAAGATTGTACCTTATGTTTTGCATATGATTTTTAGGGTCAAAGGCTCTTTCTTTTCCATATTTCAATGCATATCTTGTCTTCAAATAATAATGTAACTCCTCTAGTGTGTCTAAGCCTACAGTCCAATCTTCACACTTGGTTTAGTTTGGCAAGAAAGTGCCTTTCTTCTGCTTGTGCATTACATCTTTCTCCATCCACATCATTTGCCACATAAATTCAACAAATGCTAATATGAGGGGCACAAATTTTGGCAGTATGTGTGGAGCAAAAGGGCATCCATAAACTTTTATTATTGTAACTTCTAGGAGGAAGAACCAATCTCCAAAATTGTGTGTATGACCTTCCTTTGGTCTTAAAGCCAAAGGTCTCACTAGTTGCAACATTTTGGTTGACAATCTTGGTATTACATACCCAAGAACTCGAAGGATTTTGTGTACAAAGTCTTCATAGAATACAACAAAGCTTGAATTCTTTCACCTATTGTCCCAAATATAGCACCATTTCTAGACAAGTGTGGGATTCCCTTGCTCATCTATTGTAGCCAAGTCCATTCTTTTAGTCCAATGGTCCCTATTTTGGTACAATATCAGATGACACGGTAGGGAATAGTGTCTGAATGTAATTGGTGCTCTATCCTTTATAACTTGGGAGAATTCATCATCTAACGCCTTCTCAAGGTATGAAGCAAAGTCATATTCAATATTAGTTTCAATGTTTTGAATTCTCATGGCCATCATCATTAGGCCTATTGGTATTTTATCTTGAGCATCTATCCCCAACACTTGGAAAAGATCTAAATATGTATTCACAAAGTAATACTAAAAATATATCACATTAAATGGCTCAATAGTGGTAGTAGAGATGGGGAATGTTCTGTTACCAATGCCTCTTTTCATATATAGGGGTACCTCATCACTTCTAGAAGTCTTTTTTAACCTATCATAATCCTCATCACTTTTCTACAAGTTTATCTTGGTCAAATCCTGTTTGTCTAAGCCAAAACACTCGATGATGGCTTTTCTAGTTACTTCTACCAATACTGTATCGTTTGGAAACATTATTGTTTTGGTAGCTAAGTGATAGTGTTTAGCTAGAAGTCTGATAAATTCTACATCAACAAACACATTTGGGACAATCAACCTTGCTATATCCAACATCCAAGCGTTTGAAACTGGAATCTTCTCATTTCTCTTACTATAAAAATACCAAAATAGGTCCCATCCAGATTTGGAAATGAGGGAATCCCTACAACTTTGTGTGGTGTCCACAAGAAACTTCTTATTACCCTCTTTAGTAGACCCTGGAAGTATATCTAATATGGACTGATGGAGTGGTCTCTTCTTTACTTTAGGTTCTTCATCTTTAATTTTAGGCTGAATTTCTTTTACTTCTAATTGTTTTCTTTTAGGAGACATGTTTCAATTTTCTCTATTATGGCTTTAGATGACAAAACCTTGAAAGATTTTTTATATTAACAGAGCTCTTTCAGAGATTTTTTGTGCACTTACACGAGTATTCCATGCTTGTAGGACTTCTTGTATCCTTAGCTCCTTCCATGCTAGTGCACTATAATTAAGTGCGATATTTGGAAAACACACTTATCTTTGGATGGCGCAGTATTCAGTCATATTAGTTTTGGCAACTCTTAATAATTTAATAGCATTTAATTTTGGCAACTGATGTGATTTTCTACATTTATTGTTGTAAATTGTAATGATGCCATGTTTACCGTACTACTGCCTTGCTCAAGGCTTCTTGCTGCAGGGTTGCGGTGTATACCGCTCTACCACATATGTTGCTCACCTTCCCGGTAGTATAGAAATGTATGCTTTTGATCATTACTTGAAGAGTTTCGATGAGACAATCTTATTTATCTTATCGATATCTCAATGTCTCATCGACATTATATCTTATGTTCCTCTGATGTTGGTTGCTAGTGTCAATGAGACAAGTTAATATCTCTTTCCAATATGCCACTGTCTCATCAATATTTTCCTTCAATGATATTTCTTTATATATAGGTGTAACTTTTCCATGTTGAGGAGACTTGTGATTATCACTGTGGTATAGCGGTGTTTTCCCTTCTCTTCTGTTTTTTACCGCACTACTGCCTTTCTCAAGGCTTCTTGTTGTGGGGTTACAGTGTATACCACTCTACCGTATATGTTGCTCACCTTCCTGGTGGTATAGCGGTGTATGCTTTTGATCATTACTTGAAGAGTGTCAATGAGACAATATTATTTGTCTTATTGATATCTCAATGTCTCATCAACATTACTTCATTATATCCAAGAGTTGTGTTTCACTAAGCACTTGTAGATATACCTTGTCAATGTGACATAAGTGATTCTCTCCTTTATATGCCTGTATCTTGTTGAAATTTCACTATTTTACATCATCGATGAGACATATAAATAAGTCTCTTCGACATAGGGGTGTCTAAACATGCACTAAACCCGAAGCTAAATTCAAAGCTAAAAGTGGTGCTAAACTCAAAGCTAAACTCAGAGCTAAAGGTGGCACTCAAGGCAACACTACACTCAAAGCTAATATTTGTGCTAAAGACAATGTTAATTTAGGCACTAATTAGCACCTAAATTAGCACTGACTTATACTAATCAACGCAATAAATACCAAAAAAAATCCATCCCAATAAGTAGTGCCAAAATTTTCAAAAAATTGCCAAAAAATACATTAAAATAGTGGGTGGAAGCAAAAAATGGAGCAAATCACAGGGATTTGTTGTAGTGCGATCTAGTGTACCATAATTAACATAATAGTCAATAAAGGCTTATTTCACATATTTCCCCCATTATTTGTGCATATATGTTGAATACAGGAACTCAATTGCTTCTCCATAAACACCTTGAAATTCATGAAAGTGGTGAAGAAATCACTCTTGTACTCAAGAAATTACACCCATGTGTGACAATAGAAATCATCAATAAAGTTGGGTACATGCTTGGCTCCTGAAGATGGAGTTGGTAATGACATGAGGTCACTATGAATCAACTCAAGTAAGGTAGTACCATGATGGGACTTACCCTTTGGAAAGTGTTCCTAATGATGTTTTCCAATAACATATCCTCAAAAAATGCTCTCTATGTAAGAAACCTTAGGAATTCCTAGTACCATATTCTTAGTAATTAACTATTAAAGATACATTTAATTAAGGTGTTCAAACCTCTCGTGCCAAATTTTGCATGGGAAATATGTGATGCACCACAAGATGTCTCAAAACCATGAAACAATCAAGACCCACTATCTTCTTTGCTTGAAGTAGTAATCCTCTTTGGATGATGTAGTTCTCGAATAACATCCTATGGAAAAAACTCAACTATCTTCCCATCCCTAGTATGAAAAATTTGCTAAACTAACAGAAAGTTAGTTGAAATCTTAGGAACATAGTGAACATCCTCAATACAACCCTTTGTAAATTGTATTGTATCTAGCCCCAAAATGGAAGATGTGAAGAATTTCCCATTGAAATATGAGAAGTAGTGTTGTCAAAGACAAGCTCAAGAAGATCATATGAGTCATGTGATGTGAGGCTCTTGAGTCAATATTCGAACTGTTTGTGGATGTATCCAAACCTCTAGCTATAAGTGCATGTCCCTTAGAAGGTTTGGAATATCAATGTTGTGTTTCTTCATGGCCTCTTCCAAAGTTGTAATCCTCTTATAGAAAAATTTATTGTTATGATTTTGTAATCAACAAAAATTACATGGCCCTCTACTTTTTTTCTTTGACTTGGAAGTATTTGTTCTTGACCATGAAGAGGATGTGGCTTGTGTGTTAGTTTGTTCTTTTTCTTAGATGATTTCTCATTTCCTAAAGTTAATTCTACCTTAGGTTTGTTAGAAGGCTTCTTACCTTTTCCCTTAGATGATTGGACAATGAGTGATTGAATTTTTGAAGAGATGATAGCATCCATTGATTTTTTGTATTCTATCTTCTTGGGGTGCACTAGTCATATTTATGAATAACGATAGGCCTCTTCATGTGTTTATTGATTACTAAAAATTGAACAATGTGGTTGTGAATAAATATTATTCTAAGTTATCATGGATAGATGATTTGTTCAACTAGATGAGGGGAGCCAAGATGTAACCACTCACCAATACATAGAGAATAGAGACCCCAAACCCCCACCCTTCATCCATAGAGTGGTTATGTAAA
Source organism: Sequoia sempervirens (assembly GCA_007258455.2). Lineage (NCBI taxonomy): Eukaryota > Viridiplantae > Streptophyta > Pinopsida > Cupressales > Cupressaceae > Sequoia > Sequoia sempervirens. The sequence continues at coordinate 17,516 of VDFB02235887.1, forward strand.
AGTATGTTATTTCTTGGAGCTAAAGATCTAGAGATCCAAGGATAGATTAAACCATTGATGCATAGATAGATAGATAGATAGATAGATAGATAGATAGATAGATAGATAGATAGATAGATAGATAGATATATAAATCTAGAGATAGATATAACTCTATATTAAAATAGGGCCTCTAAGATTGATTTAAATTTTGGATACCATTATCTTCACATCAAGAGTTAGATATTAATTAGACAATTTTTTGGACTCGTTATGGGAACTATAATTTCATCGTAGTCTCATTTGGGTTGATGAATTTTCTATCAATGCTCATGAAACTTATAAATGAAGTGTTCCATGCCTACTTGATCAATTTATTCTTGTGTTTCTTGATAATATTTTGGAGTATTTTAGGACAATGGAGGATCATTAGCTCCTCTTTTTATAGGTTATGTAGTGCTTGTGTGAGAACTAGCTTTATCATAACTTAGTGGAGTGTGATTTCTTCTAGTTTGGGGTAAAGTACTTGGGACGTTTTATATCTAGGGAGGATATTTTCATGTATCCCTTGAATATTAAGTCCATTATGGATATTCCTACACCTACAAATTTCTTTGAGGTTTATATTTTTATGGGGCTTAGTGGGTTACAATTGTTAATTTTTTATGTTCTTCGGAGAGGTGCATTCAATTATTTCTCTTTAGGAAAAAGGGAATAATGTTGTGTGGTTAGATTAGTGTGAGATATCCTTTCAAGTTCTCAAGGATAACTAGTGTGCTAATCCTTCTAGTGCTTGAATATCTAGTTGATTTTGTGGTTTCCTTACATGATTTATTTGATGGGTTATTGGATATTCTTATTTAGGAATATTTTGTGATTTTGTATGAATCATGGAAGCTCAAGGACCAATATATATTAATTACCCCACCCATGATCTTGAGATAGAAAGTTTCATCCACATGTTAGAGATATTTTATCCTGGGCTATCAATTCAAGTTGTGTACTGGTCGTTGTATCATTTAGTGTAATTTCATGTAGCAAAACTTGAACATGTCCTAGTGTTGAAGGATGTAATTTTTTTGTAAGAACAAATTTGGTGTTCATTACATCAAAGGGAAGGAGAATGTTTTTGTAGACTCCTTGAGTAGGAGGCTACATGAGATCTTATTTTTTCCTTTAGTATGGATTTGTGAGGTCGCATTCTTGAGTAGCTTCCAAGGGACCAATGGAATGAAAGGTTTAGACATAGATTGAGTCATAAAGGGACCTTATGACAAACTTTTCAATATTTTCTCTTTTATCTTGATGGTGTGTTACAACATCTTGGTTGTATCCATGTCGCTAGAAGTTTTCATACTATCATGTTGTCTAAGATGCAACATTCCCTTTATATGATACATCCTAGTGTGAAGAGGATGCATGTTGATATTTGACAATTATTTTAGTGGGCATGGATGAGGCATGATATTTTTGAGTTTTTTGGTAGATGCTTTGAGTGTTAGAGGGTGAGGGTAGAGCACCAACAACCCAAAAAAATCTTGTAACCAAATGACATTTTAGACTGGAAGTGGGACAAAACCTTAGCATATTTGTTACACCCCATCTCTTACTAGTTTACTTTTACCTTGTACGTAAATGTGATAAATGTTTATTGAACTTTAATATGTTCAGTAGGAGAATGAAATATTGTAAATATACATTAAAATGTTATTGCTTTCAAAGGAACGATTATGTTCTATAGGAATTGCAATATGATTACTTAATGCTTTGTTGATGCAAATGTTTTATGATGCAAATGGATTTAATGTGAATGGATAACTACCTATGCAATGTATTAAGCTGGATGTACAAACATATTCAAGCCCTTAGGTATGTGAGGGGGAACTGTATCACTCAAGAGAGAAGCTTGGTCTGGTAACCCTTAATAAGCCTAACTGAGCCTACACACACTCACTTCTAGTTTGGTTAAGTCGAGTCATTAGCTGGGGAAATGGTAAGTCACCTTTTAGTCTTGTTGTGCATGAATAGGAAGAGGTTATGGTTTTACTTGTGAACATTCTTGATTTGGGTTAAGTGGTTGGGTCTCTTTGTCATATGTGAGTTCTTCCTTATTTGTTTATATTTAATCGATAGAGATATACATGAAATGTATATATATGTATATATGTACGTGTCAAAAATAAACTCATACACATGAGGTACATGAGTATAATAGATGCATATGTGCATGCTCATGGATGTATTACCCATATGCATGGGGATATTGAATAGAAAAATGTGGCATATATATATACACACTTTGTGTATAATGTTGATCGATAAGATTGCAAATATATGTGTTTAATTGTCGAGACAATGATATATATATATGATATATGCATATATAGATATATATTAATGTGCATGTATGTATTGACATAAATGGAAACCTCCATACAAGTATATTAATATATATATGTGTACATGTGTATGTATATATACACATGCATTATTATTTTGCATAATATTTAAATATGAGTATATGCATTCAAATATCGGATGATGCATTTTATGAACTTGTAAGCTGATATATATATATATATATATATATATAATGAATAGCACTGGATTATTTATTTAAAGTGCATGATATACAAAGCGCATCATATGCATATATTGTAAAGCGCAAAAATAAAAGGAATTGCACATCATATGGAGGTTGTGCACAAGTAAATAGCATTGCATAAAGTATTTGAAAGCCGAGTAATGTAAACATAGGTAGCACATAAGATATAAAAGACTTTGCAGTATAATTTAAAGTGTTGTGAGTAAGCAAGAGCCGCACGTAGAAATAGAAGGAAGTCTTTAAGCTGCAAAGACTTAGTCAAAACTGAATGCCATATGAATTAGAATGTGCCAAACATACTTTGACTTCGTCTTTGAACTGCAAAACACCAAATAGGGCGTGTAACAATATGTGGCGCCAAAGTATGAAACTTGCTTGCATTTAGAAGTTTGATCTAAGTTCAATATCCAACGTATGAGGTAGAATATGAAAGAGGAATAAGTCTTGTATACTGTTGGTTGAGTTTAGTCGATTGGTGGAGCTTATTAACCTTGCATTTCTGAGTAGAAAACTTGTTGTCCATTTGAGAAGTGGTTGGTTGTGCATTATTTCTAAGTCATTACTTATGAATCCGCCACCTTCTCAAGTTGAGTCGATCCATTTGTTTAAAAAGTGGCAGGTTTGAGAGATAGTTTCTAGCCTACAATTGCTCACATTTGTGTATAAATAGAGGTGCTTTCTTCCTCATATAGGACGCATTATGCACTCTTGTTACTTATTTTTTGAGTTGTTATTATTTTTCTTTTCTAAGTTTGAAAGGTTGTGAGAGGTTTTTGAGAGAATTTTTTTGGAGAGAGGAAGAGAGATAGTTGGGAGTTGCTTGTTGATTTTGGGAAGGCTAATCTAGGAATCCAGTTTGATCATTTGGACCTTTGCATATACAGGCATATTGATTTCTACTCCACTATGCATTTTATGTTTTAAAAATATTGTATACTTTGTTTGTCTTGTTTGGAAAGTAAGTTAGTTGTTCTATCATGAATTTGGTTATCATCTTCTTTGGATAAGTATGGAAGATTCTTGATGAGTCTAGTTGTTAGTAAGCCCCGTTATAGGGATATATGCATATACTCTATATAGTGGATTATGAGTGTTTAAGTTGTTAGCTTATAATGCTAGGCAAACCTTTATGAATAGTGAGGTTAGCAATACAATGGTAATGATGGAATGATAGACATATCATCATTGATAGGAAGTGATGTCATGCAAACCATATTGATAATCTATGCTTGATTGATTACTTGTATCTCCTTGAAAGTAGGAAAAGAGTCTTATCCCTAGTGTTAGGGTATAAACTTGAAGGTTATATCAATATTCAACAATAGGGTTGAGATTTGTGTTTACTGGTTAATGCTAATGTTATTTTGAATTAGATTCTATTCCTATTCACATCATTCTAAAAGAGGACTCGTGTATCAATAACCCAAGATTGTATTGTGAGAGGACTATGGGTGTAGATACACCAACTCCCCGCAAATTGATAATGTCCTACAGATGATATACAAATGTAGTAAACATGGGAATGTTTGAGGTATTTTGAAAGAGAAGTTTTATGATTGGTTCATGGTCATTTGATAGTTACATTACTTTTGTTGGAAACCCTAGGTTAGGAATATTTTGTAGGGTTGTTTATTTGATTATTGATTGAATCAAATAGGTTGGGATTAACCTATATGATCTGGTTGATCATTTGATTACATTGGTTATACTTTTGATTGGAGTTGATTTATTGTTCAGACTATACTTTTGAATGAGTCATTTATTGATATGAATATTCTTTTGATTGAGGTCATTTATTGATGAGATTATACTTTTGATGAGAAATATTTATTGCTGAGATATACTCTTGAATGGAGACATTTACTATTGAGATTGTACTTTCAAAAATAGATTCATTTAATGTTGATTCATTATGAAATGCTTGTGTGGTTAATTAGGTTATCTTGGGGTTGGGATAATCCATGGGAAAGGGTGTAACCTAGTTAGTCAAGATGTTATGACATCATTTTGTTCTTACTATGAGCAATTAATAGGTTATTCCTAGGGTTAGGATAATCCATAACAAAAGGGAATAGCTTATGCATAGGATATGAATCATCAGTAAAAAATGAGCTAGGAAGGTGGGTGAGCATGTGGCATCCATCCTAAATTAGGGGTGATGAATACTTTGGCCAAAGTAGTGTAAGTTGCCACTGTTTACACTATCAGTTCATTGTGATTCGGGTTTACATACTAGGCAAGGAATGTCATATGGTAGGTTGTAGCCACTATGTGATAGATATAGATATGTAGGAAACAACACCAAGCTCTAAGAAGGTCATTTTAATTATGAGGCTACCATACCAATCTCTTCGTCGAAGGGAGGGCCATCTTACCAATTAGGTAGATGTGTAAGGACTGCAATAAGTACGTGGTTGGCGGAAAAATGCTTGAGTGATGCTTCTCCTCATCAGTTGGTGACCAAGATTTGATGGAGGTCACATGGACCATTTGTATATCTATTGCAAGTAACCTCATAAGAGCCATGTATGCATGTATGTATCCATTTCTATGAAAAAGTTGCAAAAATGAAATGTTATCATGAAATTATGAAATTATGAAATATGAAATCAATATTTCGGAAAGTTGTAATACTTTTTTATAATGCAATGGGAAAGTTTGTAATGATGTTTATTTTAAAAGTGTATATTATTCTTATTTATGAAACAAAAAAAATTATTGGTAAGTGTTGGCATCATAGTTTATTTACATAAGGTTAAAAACATAGTGAAATTTTGGTAGAACAATGGACATGTTACAATATTTTATTATTACTTTACCTCTATATTATCATCACCATGATTCCATAGTGGTGATGGTCGAAAATCTAACCAAGGGTTCCTAATTTCACCCATGAGGTATTCCCTTAATTCCACATAAATTCCATGTTTCTTTATGAAGGATATCATTTAGTTGCACAAAGTCCCTCATAGGATCATCCCATGTTGTGATCTCATGTTCACATCTTCATTATGGACTTAAATGTAGCATGCATTGGGAACTCAACTCAACTTAAATTAACCTATTACCTAAAGATATATGGTCAAATTGAGAGGGTTAATTACATGCTTAAGGATATGCTTCACAAGTATGTCATGGATTAGCAATTCAGGTAGGAGGACTATTTGTAACTTTTAGATTTTCCACATAGTAATGGGTATCATAGTTTCCTTGACATGGAAGTATTGTAGGTTTTTTTTGGTCATCTATTTGGACAATGCTGAGTTGGAACGAGATTAATATCATCTTTCCATGTGTCATGAGATGCTTTAGGATATGGAGTATCAATTGGTTTTGATTAGAGACAAACTATTGTCTATTAAATAACTTGGGAGAATTATGTTGATGTCAATAGATTGGATCAAAATTTCTCAATCGGTGACCATGTGTTCTTGAGAGTTCTAAGATCACACCATAATTTGTTGTGATCCTAGAGAGGATTGGTCCTATTAGTTACTATTTTCTTTTTCCTAGCTTCTCATACATCCATGATGTGTTCCATGTTTCTTTTATGAGGAAATATGTTTAAGATGTGACCTATGTTCTTAATTTGGGTGTCATTAAGGTCAAGGGGGAAGGCATATTTCTTTGGATCTTGTCTATATTTTCATTATTTGAGGGTGAGACCTAGATCGAGTAAGGGCCTAGTGGAACTATCTTGATGATTCAATAGCTACTTGGGAGAATGTTATATAGTTGTAAATTCTTTATCCTTACCTATTTTAAGGATTCCAAGAGTAATCCTAGTTTTAGTGGAGATGGATGTAAGGCTCTAAGTGTTTGTTCTTCATTCTTCTATTCATTATGTTTTTTTTTATATAATGATGTTATTTGTGGATTTCTATTAAGGTCTATGGATCATATATTTTGAATTCACATATGTACATATGTATATTCTTGGACTCATTTTATGTTTTGATACTACTATCATACTTGTACATAATGTTCTTTTAGATTGCCATTGAGGTGTTTTGATTCTATACCTAGATTTATATATGTGAATTTTTATATGTTGGACTCTACCATGTTTTAGTTAGATTGCATGGGGTGTGTGCAAGAAGTTGAGTCCACTTTTTGGCCAAAAAGTGGAAGTGTTTTCCCTGATTTTCAGTATTTGACACATTTGACCTTAAAATTTGAAGCACTTGGAGATGAAATCTTTAAAAAAGTCACTAATCATAAAATGTAGTGCTCGGAGTCTAGTTTCCAAATATGTAATTTATTTCAATACCCAGATTGTACAAATTGAGTTTCAATAGGCATTTCAAAAAACCACTGTTTAAAAGTCATTTTTTTGTACCATACCATGCACGTGTACGACATCCATATTTTGACTTAAATTATCGTATTTTTCTAAATCCTTTTGGGAAAAGTTTTATGACTCATTGAACCTTTCTCTTAATATTTTTTTGTAATTTTTTATTGAATATTTTTTTTTTGTTAATTTTTTATTAGGCAGATTTGTTGTTTTGAAAAATCGTCATGTACGACATGCATAAGATGACCTAAACTTATCATTTTTAATTTTTTTCAAATTGAAAAATTATGCGAATTTTATACCGTGCAATCCATTTGTCAAGAATGTTATGTTGATCAAAAGTTATTCCAAAATAGTAAAAACTACGATATTTAAAGTTTATGGATATTTGTGAGTATTTGAAAAAATGCAAAAAAATGATTCAATTACAAAACAAATTATATATTTTAGAATCTGCATTGTTTGATCTAAAATGGGTTTTCATTTTTTCAGAAAATTTTCAAAAAAAGGTCGTCAGCCATATGTCCAAAGTCGATATTTTGCTTTGACATTGTTAGGGCTTTCAATTTGCAGGTCAAACCAGGTTGAAGGCTTAGGTTCGGACTTCCAAAGCTATTCCCGAACCTAAAACCATGGCAAAAACCCGCCCACGATGCAAAACCAAATTCAAATTTCAAAAAACGGGATCCCGATTATAACACGGGATCGTTTAGTAACTCGCGAGGATCGAGTGTTTACATAATCGGGATCCGTTTTGTTTCAACCGTTCAAAAGTAGCGGGATCGGATTTATAACCGCAGCGGGATCGTTACCTCTAACGGCTTCGCCCGCGGTTAATTCGAATAAAAGCGGGATCCCGGATTTATTAGTAAGCAGGATCCGTTTATTGATAGCCCAGCCGGGATCGTTTGATATCGAGATCCCGTTTTATTATAAACGGGATCGCGTTTTATAGACGGGATCCCGTTTTATATTATTTAAAAACACTGTTGACAATTACTGTCAACTCTGCAATTTTGCAACTTGACATGTACGGCCGAGAGCACTGAAAATCAATTATTTTTCATATGTTATTGTATTTACAGGTGGTCAACTTGATTTTTTGTTAATTTTATCAAAGGGAGCATCGTCTACACCATTTTTGAAGTGACATTTGCAATATGGATTGAATTTTTCAAAGGAAGCATAAAGAGAACAATTTTTAAAGTGGAATTGTGGTTATTTTCTATTTGTTTTGAGGAACACAAGAAGAAGAATTTTGGCGTAATAGGTATTCAACTTCTAATTTGGATTCAATATTTTGAAGTATTTCACTATTAACATTCATCTGTGCTTGAGAATTTTATAATTATGGGAGATAAATTTCGTAATAAGAGAAAAGAGACATTGACTCCTCAAGAAGTTGAAGCAAATAAAGAAAAAGAGAGACAAAGACAAAGAGAAAGAAGAATGAGAATAAAATCAATGAACGATGGTGGAACAACCAATTCAACAACTATTGAAGATGAAAACATTGAAGATACCATAGTTGTACATGAAGCTAATTTGCAAGGAGTCAATTTGGAGAAGAATATGATTATGCAAACAAGTCCTACTATGTCTTCAAATCCCTCTTTGAATGCTATGGAGAATGTTTCAATATACACAAATCCAGGTACGTCTTCAAATCCACATGTTAGTGACATGGTAAATTTGTTTGTAGAAGATTTACAAGAAGCTGGATATAATGATGTTGACATTGACTATATTCAAAGAAATGAAACTTTTATAGAATTTGTTGAAAACAAAAAAGAAAAATCTTTTGTTGCAAATGAAAATCAAAATGATCATTTCTTAGTAAAGCTCGAAACTCTATATTTTGATGAAAATGAAAATGAAAATGAAACAGTGATGAAAATGAAAATGAGAACCGTTTTGTTAATGGAAATGAAGATGAAAATGAAAATGAAAACCGTTTTGTTGATGAAAATGAAAATGAAAATGAAAGCTGTTTTGTTGATGAAAATGAAGATGAAAATTTAGAATGTGATGTTGAATTTAATGAAAATACTTTTTTTAAAATTGGAAGTGGTGTTTTAGATAATCTTCCTGATCAAATTTCTTGGAGGCAAATAAGAACGCATGCGAATAGAATATACACCGAATTCTTTTATAGTAGAAATATTGCATTTCAATGTCAACTAATGATGCAATTGATGAGAATGCAAAAAATGAGGAAAGTAATGAAAAGGTTAGGCTTTTATGTTAAACCAAAAAGAAAAGATCAATCATTAAAACATGCTATGTCTACTGTTGCTAGTGCCATTCAATCTATTGGAAAAAATAGTGATCTAAGATAAAAGCATGAGAAAGGCTATAACTACTGCTATAGTCAATAAAACATAACTTTGAATAAAAGAATGGTAAACTTAGTGAAGTTTTGAAAATGCATCCTAAAAACATTACTAGAGCAGCAAAAGAAAGAAAGTATAGAAAATGATCACATCAATGATATTTGGGTTTGATTGGGCGACTACCAAGGTGATATAAAATTAGTGTTTGAAATTAAATCTTTGATGTCCGAAAAATTTTGGCATGATAATACTAGGGTTTCATCTAATGCTAGAGATGTTTTTAAAATTAGGTTGGGGTCCAAAGTCAGTGATCCTCACCCAAAACACCTATTAGATCTGACACAAAGTGAATTTTATAGAAAATTTTGTAGCGATTTAGTGTTACACAGTAATATTAAAATAAGTCAAGGTATTTTGAAAAATGTAAAATACGGTATGTAAAGATTAATAAGCCTTGAATATCTTGTTGTTGTAAAATACATGTTCAATTTCGTTATTTTTATGATGTTTTTCGATATATACGTTGTACCTTGCATTCTAACATGATTATACAGGATTGTGGTATTGATATGCCACCTGAATCAATAAGAGAGTTTATTTCAGGTTTGTTTTGTGAAAAATCTAATAATAGATTATTTTATTTAAGTTCTTGTATTTCTGGACAATGCATTAACTGCAGAAATCTTTCATTTTTAAGAAATTGTTTGCATGAAAGTGTTGATCATGATTTTGGACAACAATTAGTAGGCGTCAAAAGATTTAGGAATGTTCACTATTCTTTAAAAGATGGAAAAATAGGAAAGCGTTGTGATTTAGTTACAGAAAAAAGTTAGTGTGCATGCATTTATGAGTGAATTTAATAATAAAATTGTACCAAAATATGTTATGCACTCTAAACATGCTCGATGGCTTGATGGCCAATTTCGTGCATGTAGAAACACATTTCCAATTGGTGCTATACTTTCAGTGGTTGATTTTGCGGAGAATTATACTCTCGCTCCGCAAGAGGAAATTCAATCTCAATATTATAATTCAGTGCAAGTAGCTATGTTTGTCCATATTGTTTATAGACATGCAGATGATAGCACTGAGGATGATAGAAAAGTTTTGAGGGAGTATCATTGTTATTTGAGTGACAATCGGTTACATTCATGAGAGTTTGTTCAATATTGTTTTAGTATATTTTATAGAAATTTAAAAGAAAGAGGAATCCATATGAAAGAACACCTCATATGGTTAGATAATTGTACAGGGCAGTTCAAAAATGCTAGAATATTCTATTGGTTAAGTAGGGTTCACAAGGAACTTAATGTCCAACATATATGGAGTTTTTTTAAAGCTAGGCATGGTAAAGGAGAACATGATGGAGCTGGTTCGTGTGTCAAAATAATTCTTGCTAGAGAACAATTAAAATTCGAGTATTCAATAAAATTTAAAAATGCACATGAGATTGTGGATTGGTGTAATAGAAAATTATTTGCACCTGGTTCGAGTGATTACTCTACAGTTCATCGATTCTTTTGGTTGGTGGAAGAATAAAACATTGTATCTAGAGTTGATTGTGAGACAATTAGTGGATCTACTAAATGGCATTCATTTAGGAGTGCGACAGCAAGCACATGGACTATTTAGACAAAGGAGCTTGCATGTTTTTTCCATTTTTGTATCTCAGGAAATTGGGAAGCTTGTGAAAATATAGAATGGGTTGAACAGTGGCAGCAAAGATCGTTGGCTTACACAGCCAGAAGCACATAATCAATATGAAAGAACTATTGAAGAAAATGATCAATTGTTTGCATCTGAAGATTATGATAGTGTTTCAGACCTTGTACAAGAAGGTAATTTTAATTTAATTTATTTCATTTTATTTTTCTTTATTAAGTTATTTTTTAATACTAAATTAGTTATATGGATATGCACAAGTTATTAAATCGAATTTTGTTGGTAGGACATGTGTATGCAGTTATTGCACCTGAGGGGAATGAAGAGCAAATAGAATATTGGTTGGCTCGTTGTGTGGAAACTAAACATAAGTTGTTAACACCTCGAGAAGATGATGATGGATTTCATTATCCAACAGGTACGGTGATCCCCTTAAGACACCTCCTTAAGCAAATTTTGATAACAAGTAGATCCCTTAAGCAATTTTTAGAACAAGTCTTTGAGGAATCCCCTTAAGTAAATTTTGAGAAGTTATTTGATGGTGGTTTTGAACATGTTTTCCAATAGGATCGGTGGTGGTTGTTGGAACTTGGCTACAAAAATACTTGAGAAGAAAGAATGGTCTACTTGCATTCGAAGACTATGAAACACATAAAAGATTATGCATTATTCACATTTGGTGGTGGCAACAAATATAAAACTAGAGCGGTATCATGGAAGACCTTCAAAAAAATTGCTATGGTCAATTTCTATGGAAGAGCATGAGGCAATCATAGATGCATTGCAAAAAAGAGAGGATGCAGATGGTACAATGGACTAAGTAAATACAGGTAAATATAGTTTGGGTTTTATTTTGTCCTTTTAAATACATTAAATACATGTTTCGACATTGGTCAAGTGTGTTATTAGTTGAAATTGATTTAAATTTTTCTTTTATATATCCTTAAGGCATAATCACAAAAAGGATCTAGTCTATGCAAATTCAACCTAGACAACATGGAATACTTGGTAAAAACAGGTAATTATTAGTTAAACTATATTTAAATACATGTTTTTATTACATATTGATATTGCTTGGACATAAATAGTTAAAATTGATTTGTTGTCATTTTTTGTATCCTAAAGCCATCATTGCATTGATCTCATACTTTAAAACAAAAAGGAGAGGATGCCTGCATTCAACCTCGAATACTTTTAAATGCAGGTACTTGAGTTATGTACATATAGATAGTTTTATATAAATTAAAATATGTATGCTTTGATGATTTCATTGATATTGCTTGTACCTTTTATATATCAGGTGGTGTGAAGACCTACCACATTCTAGGCACGAGTTTGAGATTTTCTTGAGATGGCATATCTAAATTTTGTAAACATTGTTTTGAGATGACATATATGTACATACTTACAAAACTAAACATACTATGTGTACTTCTATGTATCAAATATATATTCTATATATTTTTTTTGTTAAATGTGCATGTTTTCCTACTTTGAAACTTTATGTCTAATTCTATAATCACTAAATATCATGCATACATTATTGTTCTATTATGACCCTTTT
>VDFB02235888.1:0-10090 GCA_007258455.2 Sequoia sempervirens
ATTTTGACTGCAACCGGTGTTTTTCTTATTTCGCCTCTGTACACATCGCCGTAGCCGCCTTCTCCAAGTTTGCAACTGTCTGAGAAATCGCAGGTTGCTGCTTTTATGTCCTGGAAAGTGTATTGGCGGAATTCAAGGTCATTAGACGACGACGCGGATATCGGGATCTCGACCGGAGGCATTGAATGCAAGCAATTTTGAAGATGTTGAATTTCAGCGTCCTTTTGTTGCAAAATTCGATAGTTTTGCTCCTCCACGGCGGCGAGCTTTTGCCTTGTTGCTTCGACCTCCTGCATGGCTTCCTGTAGTTCACGGGAGCATTCGTTCACTTTTACTCCAAGTGATGCCAGTTTCTCCGCCATTCCTTGAACTTCTTCTTCAACCTCATTTCGTCGCCTCGTGAGCTCTTGGCATTTACGCTCATAACGCTTTAAAAGCGAGATCGCCTCCTCTTTTTCTTTCTCTATTTCTTTGAAGGTGGATTCAAGATTTTTGTACTGAAGATGCATGAAAATTTAGGTGACTTTACTAGAGCAACAACAATTGCATCTGGCAAAAAGGAAGTAGTTCTATACCTTCTGAATTGATATCATTGCAGCCGCCTCTGCTTTCTTACGTTTCACGATCTCATTTTGTACTTCCTTATTCGCATTCACGACCGCTTCCAATGCTTCTGTAAGCTGATGTTTCGACGGTTCGGCATCTGCATTCGCTTTCTGCTTTAAATTTTAAGATAGTTTCAATTCCTTAAAATAAATATCACATGCTTAGATCATTAAATTTGTTTACATGTTTCCAATTTCACATATTAGATTTCGGAGAAGACAAAGAAATCTTTAATTTTGGCTGGACGAGAAGACAGAAATGTATCAAATTTGAAGCAAAGAATAGGATTCATAAGAGTTTTTGTTCGAGAGGATTTACTCGAGATTCTGGAGGCTCATGCTCCACATCGTAAGCTTGATCAGCATCTATTTCTGGCATGTCTGCCGCCTAACTAAGAAAATCATCAATCAGTTGGTGACGTGGACTTTTTGTTGTACACATTTTAATCTTCCCTGCCACCGTTGCATATCTACCATATCTACCGAATTTACTCCATCATTCCTCCCGCTTCTATCTACCTTCTTCTATCTCCTTCTCCGATGCATCTAGACACTTCTCTTAGCGTATTCTGGAAGCTTCCCCTGTAGCTGAGCAAAAAGACTCTGTTTTGTAAAATGAAGGATGTAATACTCTGTTTTGAGTAGAAGAATGTATGGGCATAAAGAGCACTGGCAGCTCTCTATTTTTCATAAGGAAATAATATAAATCTGTATGTTGTTTCTAATATTAACTGTGTTTTTTATAATGCTCTATGCTGAATGCTGCGTTTACTCTTTCTCAGTTGAAAACCCTGTTTAGTTTGTCTCTGTATTTTTATCCAGCAAAGTGGTATCAGAGCTACTGACAGAGCAAAGCTTGGATGGATTGAAGTGGGAAAGGAGATTGTAAATAGCGAAGTTGAAGATTGAGTCAAAGAAGACTTGCAGAAGTGAATGTACCACCCAGAAAAGAGTGTAGATCCCCGTTGTTTGTAGATGGCCCTTGAATGTAGATGTTAACAGAGATTAAAACAGTAGTCTTGTTGAAGTTGTGAGACAGATTGTAGCTATTGGCAGATTCCAAAAATCATATATATTGAAGGTTGCAGCCATCACACATATAGCAAGGGTTTGCAAGATTGAAGAGATTTGAAAAGAAAACAGAGGAGGCAAGGTGTTTAAAAAATTATGGCAGGAACAAGTGGAAGCATTGCACAACCACAGATTCCAATCTTCAATGGAAAAAATTATGAATATTGGAGCATAAAAATGAAAACCCTGTTTTGCTCCCAGGATGTTTGGGACTTGGTTGAAAATGGGTTTCCTGAACCAGCAGACCAGCAAGCTTATCAGGCTCTTACACAAGCTGAAAAAGATTTGTTGAAAGAAAACAAGAAGAAGGATGCTAAGGCATTGTTTATCATTCAGCAGGCAATAGAGGAATCACTCTTTCCAAAAGTTTCAGCTGCTACAAGATCAAAACAGGCATGGGAAAGTTTGCAAACAGCTTACCAAGGCATAGACAAGGTGAAAATAGCAAAATTACAAATTCTTAGAAGGGATTTTGAAAATCTGCAGATGAAAGATTCAGACTCAATAGATTCATTCTTCACTCATGCAATGGCAATAGTAAATCAAATGAGATCCTATGGAGACACCATTGAAGATCAAAAGATTGTGGAAAAATTACTTAGAAGTCTATCTACAAAGTTTGATCCAGTTGTAATAGCCATTTTGGAGGCCAAAGATCTTACTCAGCTATCAGTAGATGAATTAATGGGATCACTCTTAGTACATGAGCAAAGATTAAATCGATCAGGGTCATCATCATTGGAAAATGCATTCAGGACTCAGCTATCATTTGGTAGAACAAGAGGGAGATCAAATTACAGTAGAGGCAGAGGACGTTTTACACCAAGAGGAGGAAGAGAAAATACACAATTTGAGAGCAGAAGACCAGCATCAAGCCCACATACCCATTCTACACCAACAAGAGGAAGGGGGAGTAGCCATTCTTATAGCCATCATCAAGGAGAAAGGTATGATAAATCCAACATCCAATGTCATTATTGCAATAAATTTGGGCATTTTGCATCAGAATGTAGAAAAAGGCAATATGACATGAATAAGCAAAAGGCACATTTTACAAATGAAAACAAGCCCAACACTAGTGAAGAAAACTCCATATTGATAACATGCAATGTAGCACAAGAGAGCTCCAATGAAGTATGGTTTTTAGATAGCGGTTGTAGTAATCATATGAGTGGGAGTAAGGAGATGTTTGCAACAATAGATGATTCGATAAAATCAGAAGTGAAATTGGGAAATGATCAACGAGTTTCAGTCATGGGCAAAGGGTCAATTAACATAAAAACTAAGCAAGGTGAGGAGAAACATATTTCTGATGTATACTATGTTCCTGGATTGCAACACAATCTCATAAGCATTGGGCAACTTGTGCAAAAAGGATATAGGATATACTTTGAAAATGGTGAATGTGTGATTTTAGATAAGAAACCAAGCAATAGGCTGATTGCAAAAGTTGAGATGACAAAAAATAGGATGTTTCCTCTTAGAATCCAAAGTGAACTATTCTTAGAGCCACAAGGATTGCAAAAGGTTGCTGAGTTAGCTTTCAAAGCTTCATATAAAAATGAATCTTGGCTATGGCATTTAAGACTTGGGCATTTAAACTTCAAAGGATTACAACTGTTACACAAGAAAAGAATGGTATATGGACTGCCACCAATAGAGCCACTTAAGACAACATGTGAGAGCTGCATATTGGCAAAGCAACATAGGAAAGCATTTCCAGTTGGAGAGTCTTATAGAGCAAATCATCCACTTGAAATAGTGCATTCAGACCTTTGTGGACCTATGCAAACACCATCCATAAGTGGAAAGCTTTATTTCTTGACATTTATTGATGATTTCAGCAGAAAAGTTTGGGTTTATTTCTTGAAATATAAATCAGATGCATTTGCTGTTTTTAAGGAGTTCAAAGCAAAAGTTGAGAAAGAAAGTGGATACTATATCAAAACATTGAGAACCGATCAAGGTGGAGAGTACATATCAAATGATTTTCAGAATTTTTGCAAAGAAAATGGCATAAAGAAACAATTTACAGCAAGGTATACTCCTCAACAAAATGGAGTAGCCGAGAGAAAGAATAGGACAATCATGGAAATGGCACGAAGTATGATAAAAGCAAAACATCTACCAAATGAATATTGGGCTGAAGCGGTTGCATGTTCGGTATACATATTGAATAGATGCCCAACGAAAGCAGTGATAAATAAAACACCAGAAGAAGCTTGGAGCAAAAGGAAGCATAACATAGCACATTTGAGAGTCTTTGGTTGTGTAGCATACTCCTTGATACCTCAAGAGTTGAGAAAGAAGTTAGATGATAGAGGAGAGAAGTGTATATTTGTGGGATATAGTGAACAATCCAAGGCATACAAGCTATACAATCCTATCACAAAGAAGCTGATAATAAGTCATGATGTTGAGTTTGTTGAAGAAGAAGCATGGGATGGCAGCATAGACAAAACAACTACAGTTGCAGCTAGTGTTCCACAAGAAAATGAAGAAAATGAAACTCAAGTTCTGCCTACTACACAAGCAAATGTTCCTACAACACCTTCTAGGGCACCTACCACTCCAAATCCAATTACTCCAGCAAGTAATAACAGCAGTGAGTCCTCTAATCCAACACTTGCATCACTAAGATCAAGATCTATAAACACTTCAAAGAAGACACGAAGTCTAAGGGAGATATATGATGAAATACAAGAGGCTGAAAATGATGATTTATGCTCTAATTTTGCATTCTTAATACAAGCTGATCCAGTTTATTTTGAAGATGCAATTAAGGATGACAATTGGATTGCAGCCATGGATGATGAGATTCAATCAATTGAAAAAAATCAAACTTGGGATCTTGTAGAGCTTCCTAAAGGCAAGGATGTGATTGGAGTTAAGTGGATTTACAAGACAAAGTATAACGCTGATGGAAAAGTAGAGAAACACAAGGCAAGACTTGTAGCTAAAGGCTTCACACAACAACCGGGCATAGACTACAATGAAACATTTGCACTCATGGCAAGATTGGATACCATTAGAATGGTCTTATCTATAGCAGCTCAAAACAATTGGAAGGTTTACCAAATGGATGTTAAATCAGCATTTTTGAATGGCATTTTAGAAGAAGAAGTGTATATAAAACAGCCACCTGGTTATGAAGTTTTGGGAGAAGAACATAAAGTATACAAACTGAAAAAGGCACTATATGGTTTGAAACAAGCCCCTGGAGCTTGGTACAGCAGGATAGATTCTTATTTTTTGAACAATGGGTTTAACAAGTGTGGCAATGAACCAACTTTGTATGTCAAAGTGAATGATGAAGGAGAAATCTTGATAGTGTGCTTGTATGTAGATAATTTGATATTCACAGGTAACATGTCAACTAACTCATTCAAGGCAGCCATGGAAAGAGAATTTGATATGACTGATTTGGGGCTCATGAGATATTTTCTTGGTATAGAGGTAAGTCAAAATGACCAAGGCATTTTTATTTGTCAAAGCAAGTATGCTAATGATTTGTTGAAGAGATTTAAGATGACAAATGTAAATCCAATTCCTACACCTGTTGCATTGGGTTTAAAACTTAGCAAGGATGACAAAAGTCCTAGTGTTGATGCAACTTTATTCAAAAGATTAGTTGGCAGCCTCATGTATCTAACCGCCACAAGACCGGATATCATGTATGGGGTGAGTCTTATTTCTAGATTCATGGACACACCAAAAGAATCACATTGGAAAGCTGGAAAAAGAATTTTAAGATATATCGCTGGAACAAAGAGCTTTGGGATTTTGTATACATCTTCAGATGACTACAAATTGATCGGATATACAGATAGTGATTGGGGAGGTAGCATGGATGACAGAAAAAGCACCTCGGGCTATATCTTTTATCTAGGATCGGGAGCTATCTCTTGGGCATCAAAAAAACAACCAATTGTGACACTCTCATCAGCTGAAGCAGAATATGTTGCAGCCACATCAGCAGCTTGCCAGGCAGTATGGATGAGAAGGGTGCTTTCAGATTTGAGGCATCCACAAGAAGAACCATCATAAATTTTTTGTGATAATAATTCAGCAATTGCTTTATCTAAAAATCATGTTTTTCATAAACGGAGCAAGCATATTGATACAAGGTATCATTTTATTCGTGAATTGGTGAACAATGGTGACATACATCTTCAGTTTTGTAGGTCCGAAGAACAACTGGCAGATATCTTTACAAAGCCACTTTCAAAGAATGTTTTTGAGCATCTCCGAGAAGCACTTGGTATTGTAGACATACATGGCAGTGAAGATTAAGGGGGAGTGTTGGTGACGTGGACTTTTTGCTGTACACATTTTAATCTTCCCTGCCACCGTTGCATATCTACCATATCTACCGCATTTACTCCATCATTCCTCCCGCTTCTATCTACCTTCTTCTATCTCCTTCTCCGATGCATCTAGACACTTCTCTTAGCGTATTCTGGAAGCTTCCCCTGTAGCTGAGCAAAAAGACTCTGTTTTGTAAAATGAAGGATGTAATACTCTGTTTTGAGTAGAAGAATGTATGGGCATAAAGAGCACTGGCAGCTCTCTATTTTTCATAAGGAAATAATATAAATCTGTATGTTGTTTCTAATATTAACTGTGTTTTTTATAATGCTCTATGCTGAATGCTGCGTTTACTCTTTCTCAGTTGAAAACCCTGTTTAGTTTGTCTCTGTATTTTATCCAACATCGCGGCCATTATTTCCAAACCGTCCACTTTTTTAGTCCGAGCAGCCATAGAATCTCGCTGAAAATTTGACGGAGTTTGATTACTTTTCTCCGGTTCCATTCCGAAGTTTGAAGGCGATAAAACCGATCGGGCAAAATCATTTGGAGAAGGTTTAACAATGGATGCTTCGGGTCGTTTCCACAGCCAATCGGACGAAGGACTTTTGTTGCTCTTTGATTTCTGACCTGCTAGTACAAATTCACACAAACAAAAATAGAGCATGCAAATTTTAGATGGAAAACATATATAGATTTGAAGACATTCAATTTCTATATAAGAGAGTTTTCGGAAATGAATTGCGTAATAATGTTTCTCATCAAATTATCTTACATATGAAATTGGTGATTTGATACAGTGTACTGACCATTATGCAAAGGTGATCCTTCCCTGAGTAGTACGAGTTTTCCTTTGCATACAATGGAAACATCGCATGACTCTCCCGCATGCCTTTGAACGTAGTTCGCTTTCCCCGGCTATTGAATCTTCATTTTCCTGTACAGAATTTCGAAAACAAATTGATTATTTTATACTATGGAAAAGACTTGGTGATATTGCGTAATAGATAATACAGAATGGCTTCGCGTACTTAGAAACGACACCGCCGGCTGAAGTTGTGCCTATGACAAGTTTCGTGATACCCAGATCTGAAACCACTCCAACAATTCCTTTGGAAACATCCTCCTTCTCAATAATTAAACGCTTAGCTTTGACCTGTGGCATATTGTTTAAATTTAGACTATGAACTCAGTGTGCATCAAAGCTCCATTTATTTACCAAAGCGGATGGCAACCATACCTTGGCTCTGGTACACATATCCAAGTATTGATTCATGCAACTGTTGAGCTCCTTCTCTTCATCTTTCTTGTAAGCTTCTAAGACATCCTTGCTTACTTGGTTCAAAGGAATTCTCCCCACTGAAATCACATAAACGCCGAATTCGTTAAAACATAAAAACTAAAAGAAATTGATATATGCATCCAAATTCAATTGGATCATCGAAATACTTACTAGGTGATGGAAAGTAGCGGAGTGGAGAACGAATATGCAGAAGAATTATAAGGGCTTCTTCCCTTTTATCCAAATTTAGGAGCACCCATTTGAGAGCATAGGCGCTTTTAGACAATTCTTTTCCAACTGCAACGCATATTTTCTCAGCAGAAGGATCACATTCTTCTTGAACAGTTTCTTCAATTTCTGGCAATATTTCAACCTGCGCCGTCTGTCGGCTTACCACTGGAGTTCTCATGTTTAACGACTGCAATCATAACCACCAACGCTTCACAAATAGCAGTCACAATTAACATTTAAATGTAGTCTATTTATTCTAATTTCAAAAAATTCTATATCTGAGAAGCTCAATCTCATCACTAAAAATAAAATTTATTTGGCGTAACTCTTGAAAAGAAAGCGAATGACTGTATCCATGAATTGAGTAGAAATTTTTATTTTTTCTGTCATTTATCGTTTGTTTTCCCATGGCTGAGACAAGAAAAATTAAACATTTAAGTTAAAGAGATGTCAGTTGTCTCCGCGTTTATGAATAGTGTTTTTGAGAGGGGTATATTCCTATGCTATCTTGATGACCCTGTACCTAGCGCTATCTGCCCACGAAATTTCGACACTGATTGGAACATAAATAAGCAAGGGCGATCAATGTCATCCCCGCTGTTCAAGGTCAACGGGTGTCCGAATACACAATTGGTAGACGCCTGCCTTGAATTAAAACAAGGGAATTAAAACAAGGGCATAAGTGCAAACATATTTACGTCGAAGGCATGTTCTATTTGAGAATAGTCAAGTTAATTATGAAATTAACGGTCAAGAGTTTATTTAAAGCAATGCAAGATGGTTGATTAAATCTCGTGCATGGAATGTTTTGAATTCGCCAACATTAATATATACAGTATTTTTGTTAATAAATCTCGTCTTCTATTAAATGTTTTTTAATTCACCACCGTCATTATAGCCTCCCACTTGCATATACTCAACACCACCACTGTACATTTTCTCTAGCATTATAGTCGAGAAGCTCTCCTACCGAAGAATGTGCCAGTTATTTTTCCCAACAAAACATGGCACATAGTGGAGTTCTGTTACCGTGAAATACAACCCTTTAACAATTTCTTGTTTACATATTTATTTCTCGTTAAACAACTTCTTGTTTTCATATTTTTACCGACTTGTTCATAGTTGTAGTCATTCCTCTTCCTACTTCGTTAGGGATTCGTAATATTGTTCCTACAAGCTTTGCACAATTTTGTTTCATCCTCGGCATCGTTGACAGAAAGACACCACTTTTGTAGAATCTTTGGGTAAGTCAATTTCCCTGGTTTGATTACGGCTTTTTGTCAACCTATATATGCTTAGCTCATTTTTCCTTAAGCTTTATTTGATTCTATAACAATTGTTTCATTATTGTACGTAGGTTAGAATCCGTTCATTTTATTTTACAAAAAAAACCTGCTCCATTACAACTTTTTGGCAACCTATTTATGCTTAGCTCATTTTTCCTTAAGCTTTATTTGATTCTATAACAATTGTTTTGTTATTGTACGTAGGTTAGAATCCATTCATTTTGTTTTACAAAAAAAAATAGCTTCATTATGGCTTTGTAATATTGTTCCTGCAAACTCCACACATTTTCCTCCTCAGCATCATTGACATAAAGACACAATTTGTGCAGAATATTGAGATAAGTCACTTGCCCTAGTTTCAATGAGCCTTTGAGGAAACCTATACACTAATGGATTTATGTATTTTCTTATTCTAAAACATTTGTGGTGTTATCTTTTAAATCCTTATGTTCCAACAACATATATCTGTTTCTACATTTTGTCAAACACATTGTGTGCATCCTCCAAATTTCCACATTTAACATACGTGTCAATGAGGTTATTCAATGTAGATATGGGTAGCTCAAATCTAGCTTTTATTATATGTGTATGAGCTAGCTTGCCCTCTCCAAGGTCCTTGGTAGCATAATTGTGGTTTCCATTTTCCTTACCATTCTATGGATTTTGGTACCAATCATGTTGTGTAGGACCAAAACTAGACTCATTGTGACTATAATATGTCAATCTAGCTCTAGGGATTGACACTAAGTGGAGACTCTACACAAGAAGAAGAATATCTTGTAGAAGTTTGTCAATAGGAGTCCATACAAAATTCCACTGGCCTTTATCCTTCGACAAATGTATATACCCTGTCCAAAAGCTCCCATTCTAGCAGAGGCAGGGAGGCTATTGCCAAAGGTTTCAGAGTCTAGAAGAAGCGTGCAAGAGAAAAGGCCATGTCTTCTAAAGGCCTTGATGACGATGTACCCCCAAATGCTAGAAACCTGGTAATAGGTCAGAAAAAAATATGTATCACTTAAGGAACATCAAAGTATGTTGACATATTTGAATCTACTCCATGTAAGATGCATTTGAACGAGATGACAAAAATGCAATTATAAGTGTGCTATAGTAAACAACAAATTTCTTTCCTCTAAACTGTAGAGATTCCCATGATAAAAAAACCAAAGGTTGCATCTCTAATCATGTAAATATCACAAAATTTGAGTTGTATTCAAACAAATCAATCATTCCAACATTAAGAGTTGATTCATTTCTAAGAGTTTATTTGTTTGTTCCATACTGATGATAGGCTTCACTAGCTCAAT